>BQNB010201897.1:5000-10877 GCA_026074375.1 Tanacetum coccineum
TGGTAAACACCAAGCGTTTAATAAGAAAAGATACAAGTCATTCTCATTAAATGAGCACTTGTTGAGGAGTGTTACAAAGCTTTTGAAAAGCTTTATGCATTGGAGAAGAATTAGGAAAAGACTTGTTAAGGAGTAGCATTTATTGAAAAATTAATTGTCATCAATGCATCAAGTCTTTAAAGACTTGATGCATTGTGGATGCTCTTAGATACTTATACAACCTCAATGCAGGGAATCATAGGGCCGGTTCAGTTTTTTTTTGCTAAAGGGTTTTCCCGATAAATTTTATTACGCAAAAAAATAGTTAAGTACAAGGGATGAGTGTGAGTCCCACATCTCCGTCCGTTGCATAGGCAAACAACTTCCTTTAAGAAAGGGACACAACTAGATTATACCTAAAAAGAAATAATAATACAAGAGAACTATTTCTTCTTACGACCCCTAGCTTTAATATCCAAATTATCACAAAACGCTTGAAAGCATTTCAGGAATTTTCTGACCTTCATACATATCATCATCTTATGGGTCGTATTCATAGTCATCAAGCTCGTGAGAATCCTTCCATTGCTCAAACAAACTTTGTGTACCTTAGCCATCCTTTTTAGCCAAGAAACTAGCCATTTCATTATCATCTGAAGCAACCTCATCCTCACTATCGTCGTTAACCTTTCTCAAAGGTTTCCCTTCATTATCCACCAAACTGGCTTTCCCATCAATAATCAATTTTTCCATCTTATTAATTTTCTCAACAATAGAAGTAGTACTAGGACTACTCGATTCCGCATTTCAAAATGAAGATCCACTATAGTTTGCCTCTTAGCTGTCTAAATGTGTAGATCCCCCATTGGTACCCAATTCCACATCATTATCAACCAAATTAAGCGCATCAAAAGAGTTTGACATACTAACCTCATTAGCAGGATCCACATTTTTCTTCTTATTCCCGCCATGGTTGGCAGTAGGCTTTTTAAAGACAGGTTGATAAACTTGTTGTTTTGTTGGTTTAAATCCCATCTTCTGTCCAACCAAAATTTCTTTAGGAATTTGACTAGTCTTCTTCAAATTCTTTGTCGCAGCAACACCTATATTCTTTGGACATTCTCAAGAACATGGCCAAAGACCTTGCAATACGCACATCTAGTAGGTTTGCACTCATACTCAACACGAATATTACAAGTATAGTAGCCCTCCCTAGTAATTTTAGGCATAACAGCCATAATGTTGTCTTTCAATTCCACATCAGCTCTAAGCTCAATTATAGCTCTAGCATAGCTACACCTGTCCCATGATTGCATGCACATATTAGACGTATAAGAGTCAAGCATTAGAGGAGTAACTATTTTAGTAGCAATGTCACTTAAGCCATCCTCGCTGAAAGCCGTAACAGAGATACCATATAATTTAACCCAAACAGGAACAGTACCAACATCCTCTTTCAATAGGTTAACATCTGAATGCCACTTTTTTTAGAATAAGTGGATTATTGCAAATAAACCATGGACCATTTTCAAGCATTGCATTCAGACCATCCATATTTACCCCCACGTGTTCCTAACATAGTTAGCAACTACAAGGTAAGCCACCCGCTTTCCCAAGAAAAAGCCATACGTGGTATTAGCAAATCTATTACTTATAGGTTGAATAGACTCCACCGGGATAACCACATCAATCCTATTACCCCCCGGTGTAAACAAAGTACAAAAATTCACTTTAGTCCCACTTGGTGTACCAGTAACATTGGCATATGAAGACTTACCGGGAGTAGTACCAGCAGTAGTAGTACCCTGCGTAGGTAATGGTATATACGACTCCAAACCAATAGTTTCCATCAAAGGACATTGTCTTTCCTTCGTCACAGTCTCGTCAACCGCACTTGGTGATACAACCTCTTTCCCAGCATTCCCAGAGTCAGCAGAAATAGATGGTACAGTACCATCCTTAACTACCTCAATGTTCGAAGCTTTCGGCTCTTCTCCTTTACGCCTCTCCCCCACTACCTTTTTGGCTCAAAAAACCATGCTCAATTCTACAGAAAAGCACCCACACTCAACGAACAACAAATCCCAACCACATCCAATGATTAGAAAATAATATAATAAACCCTAAAAAGTTAGGGTTATAACGAAAATCAAACCCTAATCAGCAGCCACGAACAAAATGATGATGGGACAATGAAAGTTTAATGATACCCGACACACAAACCCTAACACATCGATTATGAAATATAGGATGATTAGACAAATTGGAAGTTTGATCGCCAAAATTATCAGTAGGGTTAATAGCAATAGGTTAGAATAATCAATTGAGACAATACCTAAAAGTCGGTCAATGGGTTCAAATCTATAAAAAAAACCACCGGTGGATCTAATTAAAGATTGAGTTCATTTATGACATAGGAAATTAAAACAAATGATTAAGTAATTAATATCAAACAAATGAATTAAGCGAAGAAAATGATGATTGATGAACCGATTAAGGAATAATTTTTCTTCACGATCGCCTTTTTGGGAGAGTCGACCCCTGGGGGCCGGTCCAATTTTGCGAGAGCAATGATTGATCTTCATGCCGATCTTGAGTTAAAAGACACTCTTGTTGTAGCAATGCTTAAAATTGAAGGTAATGGATATATCTTGCATTCTATACGAGTTGAGTATGAGTGGAAACCGACTAGATGTTCAACTTGCTAGGTATTTGGTCATTCGTTGGACCAATGTCCAGAGAAAATTATATCCGATGTGAATGTGAAAACTCAAAGAAAAGTTGTTAAAGGTTTAATTGTTGGTCCTAAGTCCCGCGTTGTCTACAAACCAGTTCAAAATACGACTGTTAAGAAGATGGATAATAGGCAGGCTAAACCGAAATAATAATAATTCTGTCTTGAAATCTAGGGTTGATGTGGCTAGTTAAAGCGGTACAAAAATTATGACATTGGATTCGTTTGATGTTATTAATATGGTTGAAAATGCTGTTGGGGTTGCTCCTATTGATTCAGTTAATTCAATAGGCGATGATGTGAATGTAGGAAATAGTAAAGATGTTAACTTGGATAATGAGGATAATGATAGTGATAATGATGTGGAAGAGAATGATAACAAAACAACGAATTTCATATAGCATCAAAAAATTCTAAGGGTACGAGCTCTTTAAATAGCGGAGCTGGAACGGGGAGGAAGAATTTATATGAGCATTGAAAAGATGATTATGATGATAACACATATGACGATGATGAGGGGCACGAAGATTTAACAAAACAACAACTAGAATTCTGTGAGAATTCTGTGACGCTTATGATATTAGTCTCCGTGGTCAAATTATAAGTTAGTATAATTGGTTCAGTTTTGGGGTCAAATGTATTGTAGCGGTTAGTTGTGTTTTCCTTATTAATGGATGTAGTTATGTGTTTGTTTTGTAAGCTTTATCGCGTATGTAACATGTTAAAATGTGAGATTTCAGCCACATTTTATTAACTCAAACTTTTTTTGAAGTAATATATTGATACGACCCGGTTTGGGTTGTATCGGGATAGTAGTACCACTTCAAGCGTGTGTGACCTCCTTAAGAATATAGAGAGAAGACTAGACAATTTATTTGACAAACTTGATTGATTACTTTTCATTAATGACAGGAAACCTTAAATACTAATTATGTGATAACTTACACAAATACAAGACTTATCCTAAAACATAACAAATACTTATCCTAAATAACTGATAAGTATGATGGTTATCTCAACCCATCACGAAGACCCTGTGCATATCCACAGGCGTATCATTCCTCACTCCTTCAAAATCACCTTGCCCTCAAGGTGTTGTCTTGAAAAACACTTTTAATTTTGAGATCCCATAATATTCTTTGAATTATAGCCTCCATCTTTTTCTTCTTTATGTACTTGTCATTAAGACGCATCAAGAGCTGAATAAGAACATGTAGGGCATAAACAGAGTATTGGACTTCTTTATCATCCCCTTTGTTATTTTTATTTACCCTAACACCTATAACCCCATTACCTTTCAACACGTTTGGCTCATTACTGTTTTGATGACCAGTCACACCCACCACTTTCACCACTTTCACGTCATCTTGTTTACCATCTACTAAAACCTTCGTTTCCAACTCAAGATCTTGAACCTGTACCCCTGTGTTTAGGTCGTTTGCTTTGGCGATGGTTGTGGTGAACCGCTCCTCCTTAAAATGGGCCTCAGTGATATGGGCTTTGAAGAAGGTTTCTCCTAAAGTTATAGGATTCGACCTCAACAGTTCCCAAAGTTGTAGGTCCGTGAAGCGTGCTTCCGTTGCAAGGGCTAATGAAAAAGCTTCGCTTAAAGTTGTGGGGTTTGACCTTAAGAGTGCACATTGTAGAGCCGGTTTAAGTCCAGAGATATAAAACGTTTTAAGTAAAGATTCAGAGATCCCCGTTACTCGATTTATAAGCATCTTGAACTCATTCAGGTATTTAGCCACCGTACCCATTTGCAAGAGCTTATATAGTGCGTCTTCCGCGTCCCGATCGATGCCACCCGATGTCATGAACAGTACTCCGACGTACAATAACTCAAAGAATATTTTTTTTACCGGTTAATAGTACCTCATGAATAGTACATCGTGAATAGTAACACGTAAATAGTAACTCGTGAACAGTAACTCTTTTTTTTTGGAACCTTAAATTGGAAGCCCTCTTAACGAGAGCTCTCAATGAAAGCACCGATTGATACGACCCGGTTTGGGTTGTATCGGGATAGTAGCACCACTTCAAGCGTGTGCGAGCTCCTTAAGAATATAGAGAGAAGACTAGACAATTTATTTGACAAACTTGATTGATTACTTTTCATTAATGACAGGAAACTTTAAATACTAATTATGTGATAACTCACACAAATACAAGACTTATCCTTAAACATAACAAATACTTATCCTAAACACATATCCTAAATAATTGATAAGTATGATATCCCAACCCATCACGAAGACCCTGTGCATATCCACAGGCGTATCATATATTCATTGTAAAAAAAAAGAAGATCAAACTGTTTGTGGTCTGGTTGACATTGCTCATTTGAGTTCTTACTAAGTACTCGTATCTTTTTGGATCCGAAAAAATTATTTTTATTATATCAGAAACAAGATGTTCTGTATATCGAGTAATATAATACGGGGTTATTATGGTTTTATTAGTAAATCATCGATACGATCTACTAATGAGTAGCATACGTCTATCCGAGGATGAACCAAATATTTTTAGATGGGTGTTGCACAACATTTTTTCGCAAAGGTTTTGCATAATTTTGTTTTATCAAAAGTACAAAAATCCGCATCATAAAGAATTTATGGGCTAACTAAACACAAGCTGCACTGTTTAAAAACAAAGTAGCAAAAATTATTGTTGGGGTTGCACACATTTATAATCGACATTTTTCAAAACAAAATTACACTACGTGACTTAAATTCACTCATTTGCGACCCGTGCTACACCGGATTCCAAATGAGTCTGTCCTTGTGTGTATCACTTAACGGACAGTACATGACATTTAGTGTCAGATGTTTTTAGTGAGGGAACAACTGGTTCAATCTGAGTTTTAGTGACTCTTACATGTGTAGCTAGAAGATAATAGCTATATATATTGACAATTTCTGATGAGACAATTGTGCCACAAAGCCAAAAGTACTTACCTACACACTTTTTGTGTCAGGTTTATACCAACACAATCTTTAATTACAATTATTTTTATGGATGAACATTGACAATTTTTTTGAGTGACACCTTCTGTATTTATAGTGATAATCTTTGCACTTATAGTGACTCTTTTATGTTTCAGAAAAATGACGTGACTGCTGAAATCTTTATTCACCGTTATAATCTTATACAACCAATGCTTCCGG
>BQNB010201898.1:0-10877 GCA_026074375.1 Tanacetum coccineum
AATCTTCATTAGAAGGTGATGCCCTTGTAACTAACTCTTATTTTCCCTCCTTAATAAGATTTGAATTTTCCCTTTACTTGCCCTCATTCTCTCTAATCTTACATGTTGATAAGATTGATTCAAGATTCATGTGACCTATCACCTTACTTCTAGTGAACCCCTTAACTAATCATCAAAAAGAAATACCCTCTTGACCTCATCCATTAAGTCTAATGGAGGATGATAATACCCTTAACAATTTCGCATATGGACTGGGTTGGGCTAGGAAGCCGTCTGAAGTAGTTGTAATTCAACTATTTAGATTATTTCATGAGGCTATTGAGTCTTGTTGTGAGATGTATTCCCTGAGGGAAAGACGTTGGGATAAGTTTGCGCCCTTAAAGGGCAGTGTTAGAATTGAACAATATGCCGCGACATTGCATAAAGAAACCAAGTCGCTGTATTGGGTAGCGGCAAGGGGAAACAAGCAAGGATGTCATGTGATATTGAAGCTGAACATGGAAAATATGATATTTAGCGAGTTGCCACATTGTAGATAGTAGATAGGAATTTATTTGTGCTAACTAGGGTTATGGGATCGAATTCGGTACCACATTGTGAAGTTAGGGCTTTGGAAGAAAGAGAATCAGGGAGAAAGTAGAGCCTCCTTCACACCATTCCCGAACATCAACTATATAACTCCCAAAGGAGCAATTTCCCTCGTCTCCTTACTTTTACGGATGCTAGCCTTTTGTTTCTACCGAATATGGAGCATTGTGAGACAGATTTCACGAAAAAAGGCCATCATCCGTAAAAGTAAGGAGACGAGGGAAATTGCTCCTACAGTTGATGTTCGGGAATGGTGTGAAGGAGACTCCACTTTCTCCCTGATTCTCCTTCTTTCAAAGCCCTGACTTCATAATATGGTACCGAATTCGATCCCATAACCCTAGTTAGGGCACATAATTTTCTATCTACTATCCCAGACAATTTTTGGGCACCCCTGTAACTTCACTGGAAAATAGCAACTCGCTAAATATCATATTTTCCATGTTTAACTTTAATAACACATGACCTCCTTGCTTGTTTCCCCTTGCCACTACCCAATACAACAACTTGGTTTCTTTGTGCAATATACCGGCATATTGCTTAATTCTAACACTGCCCTTTAAGGGCGCAACCTTTTCCCAACATCTTTCCCTCAGGGAATACATCTCACCACAAGGCTCGATAGCCTCATGAAATAATCTACATAGTTGAATTACAACTACTTCAAACGGCTTCTTAGCCCAACCCAGTCCATATGCGAAATTGTTAAGGGTATCATCATCCTCCATTAGACTTAATGGATGAGGTTGAGGAGGTCGAGCGGTATTTCTTTTTGATAATTAGTTAAAGATTTCACTAGGAGCAAGGTCTGAGGAGAAAGGTAGAGCTCCACAACAAGGAGCGTTCCATCAATTGATCCCACCACTAAGTTTTTCGGAAAAGATCGATGAGATACTATTGGTGTGTGGAAAGCCGATGTATGTTATGGAATGTCATGAAATAGTACTTGAGGCTAACCGAATAGAACAGAAATGAAGGTAAAAGGACCTTTTCCCTCATACACGCTTTTACATACTCATCGACAATCTTGCTCAGAGTCTTAGAAACTTCTCCAAATCGAATCATATCATGCATCCCTAGCCTTCCCAATAGGGGTACTCACGGTCCAAAAATCAGATCGGACCGGATCTAAACCGACCTTGGCCAAAACATTGAACCGAAGACCAGACCGAAATGGTCCGGGCGGTGGTCCGGTCTAGGTCGGTCTTCGGTCTGGTATGATCGGTCAGGTTTGTACCAGTTTCTCGGTACGGGTTTTTTGTAAGACCAAACCGGACCGACCAGACCGAAGACCGAAAATAAGGAAAAGGATGGACCGAGGACCGGACCAAAATAGGTTCGGTCTGGTCTGATCGGTCCGATTTGTGCCAATTTCTCGGTCCGGTACGCGGTCCGTTTTGCTCACCCCTACTTCCCACTACATCATATAGTGTGTCGTAGGATAAATAAAAAAGTTTGGAAAATTTGAGTTTCTTCTCATATTAAAAACACGTAATACATTTAAATTACTTTATACTCCTGAATGCTAAATCGAGTAAATCCTAACAGTAGCATGATATAACAGCAGCATTAATCACATTACACCAAATCACTCTAAAACACTAAATCGCATCCATTATTAAGCGAAACGGACATAAACTAATATAATTAACTAACTTAATCACAGATTAATAAAAAATGAGGCTAGTAAATTCAACATTGCTGATAAAAGACATTGCTAATAAAAATTTGTACTGCATTTTATAAACTATAATTCCACGTAATTCCCATATTCATGAAACAAACACTTAGAATTAAATTCACAGTTTGGTTGCATCTAATATCAGCTAGAAAGTATTAACCATATGGGAATAATAGTTGCCGAAACTACTTCACTGATGGGGTGATGGTTATTACCTTTATCTTTTGAAGTATCTGACGTCCAAAGAGTAAGATTGTCCCCAATCAGCCTCCTTATCATAGAACTTTCCTGGGAAGACTTTGCATCGAGGTTGCCAAGTTGCAGCAGCATCTTCGTATGCTTGTTTAGCAATATTAGAAGCCTTGCATATTTTCAAAATACTTGTCAATTGTAATGATACTTCGGTTGTGATTCATTATATCCTCCCTTGACTTAGACTACTCTGCACTTAACTGTTAGAACCGGTATGGATCAGAACTTGTATTTTACATAAGTGGTATGCGCACTTATGATTATATGTATGTTTTTCTGTATCATCTATAAAATTTGCAGAGGATAGTCCCTTTAGCCAAAAAAATGACAAACCTTTCCGTATCGGCCATTATCTCGTAGAGAAAGGCGGAAAAGTTCAAAGCCAAGGGCAATACTCTTTTGCAATGTACTGATTGGATGGTAGGAGGAAGATCTGGATTGGAATTAGCAATTTGAACGTGATAAAAATACAACCTACTAATGAAAATGATTACAAATAAATAAACTCTGATAAAATTCTAAATCCTAAAAATAACCTCATAAGTTTAGTGACTGAGATGTAGCCCTCTTCCCTTTTCTGATGTGCTTTGAATTATGCCATAGTATCCGATATTAATCACCTCTTCTGTAAACATATATACCAAACAAATGGTGTTATGACGAATGTTATGGTAATCAAGTTGTCTTCTAATCTAAGACACTCACATCTTATGATAGAAGACAGGGGCTTCTGAAGTTTTTGATGATGAGAGCAATTAGTCATCAATTGTTAAGAGTAAATCTTTACATTTCGTTGTGAGTTCATTTTCCACCTTTTTCTGAGATTCGTTTACCAAAGCAACATAACACGTATTATCACTGGCCTCTTTTTTAGACTTGATAGCTGACAATATCTCCCCTGATGCTCTTTTAGCACCAAACACATTCTTATATCCAAGACAACAACTTTCGCTCCTTTGCAGTCAGTTCCACACCAAATTTTGCAATCGAAATCATTGCTTCCACCTTATCTGATATAATAACCAATCAAACATTAACGGAGGCTTTATCTAGACATTTTGCTTCTGGATTGTGAAAAGTTGGAGAAAAGTATATATGAATACTAAACCAAAGTGGAGCAGTTATCAGCGTTAATAACAATTTTAGTCTGTATCAAACATTAGCAGATGCCTTAAATATTGTTCAGCAGTGTTGTAAAAAGTGGTCTAGGCGCTAGTCGGTCCCCCTCTGCCCCGATTTGCAGCAAATTGGTCGAATTAGGCGTTTTGGTGAAAAGGCGGTCAACATTCCGCCTAGGCGGGTCAAATCGGTCAATTCGTGCAAGGCGGGTCAACAAATCGGCTCATTTTTTATGTTTTGATTTTCTTGATTCGGTTATCTTTTGGTACCAGAACTGTTGAAAAAGAAAGAAGAAGATGAATGTGAAGAAAAAAGTGGACGAGTTGAAAAGTAGAAGAGAGTAAAAGTGTGGTTGTATTAATAATGTATTACCAATATACACATTAGGCGAAGAAAACGCAGTTGTTTTGACTGCTGCTACAGTAACGGGCTCCCCTATTTTGGGCCAGCCCGATTTTGGTTTTTTTTTTTTTTTTAATTTGTATGCACAAAGTAGGAGTTTAAAAAAAAATATTAAAAAAGTTCTGATTTATTCAGATTAAAAAAATACCCGCGGAAATATCTTCGATACCTAATAACTTTAAAATAACCGATATGGTCACAAACGTACAACCATTATATTAAAAAAAAACCATAAGTTTTGACTTTGCTACAGTAACGGGCTCCCCCATTTTGGGCCAGCCCAATTTTTTTTATTTTTTATTTTTAATTTGTATGCACAAAGCAGGAGTTAAAAAAAATATTACAAAAGTTCTGATTTATTCAGATAAAAAAAATACCCGCGGAAACATCTTCGATACCTAATAACTCGGCTTCAAAGTTAAAAAAATCGGTCCCTCATACTTTTACAACTATTTTAACGATTTTGTCTTACACAAAAAACATCCCGCTAACAAAATTATAAAAAAACAAGCATGTTTGTATTTGTTCACAAGCTTTTTTACATTATCGGTCCAAAAAAAAGATATTGGACCGTCCCAAAAAATGAAAATATTCGGAAACATTTAACCTCGTCCAACGTATAAAAACTATGTTCATAGAATCGCGTACAAAAAAAGAATTATCTGAGGAAAAACATTAGCAAAAAATAAAATCCTAAATAGCCCTAAAATCTGGCCAAAGTAAAATAATAAAAATTGAAAATGGACTCACCTATATTATACACTATTCTACGATTTTCTATACAACAAAAATTAACCCGTATAAAAATTACTCAAACACGTCTCAAAAATGAAAATATTCTGCGGGGAAAAAACTTAGCCCGCCATAACGCATCGCAAAAAAAACCCCCCGAAAACGTTAAAAAAGATTATATTCGGGAAAAAAATTTAGCCCTGCCGCATCACAGCCCCGCGCGGTTCTCTTTGTTGTTACGGAACCTAATAATAAAAATGGACTTCATTCGTCCTATAAAAGAATAAGTATAATTGAGTCTTACTTATAACTCATTGGCGGTGGGCTCTATAAATTGGACCCAAACATAACAAATACCACACAAAATGCAATTTATTGCACACATTTATATAAGATATAGAACTTTAAAATTATAAAACTATTAATAAAAACATACAAATTAATCGCTAGATTTATATGTCAACAAATTTATTATACTATATTTACTATCTTTCTCGTACCCATAATAAGTGTTCCACTTTGACTTTTCTTGAAGTCTATACTTATTCAACTATTTAGTACTATGATATATATTTTATTTGTGTGTTATATAATACTTGATGAAAAAATTTATAATAAATGGATTGAGTTTCTATATGTATTTTCATTTCGTTATAATTTTTGATCAACTAGTACTATTATAACACAATATCAAAATACATTTTACATGGTCATAAAGCTTGAACCAAAAAATACTAAATAAAGTCAAAGTGACGTCAAAGTTGGCGGCATCCTGTGGGACCAGAACTTTCTTAAACTTATGTTCGTGTTTCTTCATATCTACCGAAAAAGCAAAATTCGCGTTTCTAAGGTTCGGTAATCTCATAAACACATTCGTCTATATTTTTAGTTTTTCACTTCATTGCATCCTACCATGACCGTTCAAACTTGATTTCACCAAATCAATAAACATATGTGATTTTTAATATCACTTTAAGAGCACCTGTTCGTAGCTTAATAGACAATCTTCTATCTTTGACGTTTTCGTAATTATATTTTGTTTTTATACACTCGTACACTTTTGCAATGTTGACACCGCTTTGTAACGTATGCTTGTTCGTACAAGTCGTATTGGGGCGGACACCCGGACCCCAATTTATTTATCCTCTTTAATTGATAAAGACTATTCTAACCTATCTTTTAATATTCGATAACTAAGAATATTCCAAGTATTTTTTTTAAATTGGTAACAAGAGTATCTACACATATTTTTTTTAAAATTCGGCTAAACAAGATACTTTACCAATATTTTTTTAAATTACGTAACAATAATTATTTATTAACCATTTTTTTTTAAATTAGTAACAAGATATTACCAATTTTTTTTCAATACTGATAGAGTTACTCTGTATTTTTATATGTGGTAACAAATACTGATATCTTAACTGCATGATTTTTTAAATTTGGTACTAGATATTACCAATTGTTTTTAAAATCGAGTAACAAGATTTATATACGTTATTTTTAATTGGTACAACGATTCTATTACAATATGTTTTTAAATTGGTAACAAGGAGTAATTTACCATATCTTTTTTAAATGTACACCAAGCATTACTTTACCAATATTTTTTTAAACTCGACTAGAGATGTTATCATGTCTATTTTTTTTTAAATTTGTAAACACATTTTATAATTACAATTTTTTTTTAATTTGATATATAAGAATTTTCTATCATATCATTTTCACTCTATTTGCATTGTATCCTTCTTACTTGTAAATCATTACTAAGATTATTTTAAAGGGACTCCTTTATATTTTATCGTGACGGCCATGACTTCCGTTCTCATGAGGTCGACGTCCATGGCCTCTTTCATAATGTGGCCAATGTTCAATATAGACGCCAACATTTGTTCATAGACCCCATGAACCATATTTATAGCCAATCATTTTTCTTAAAAATTAATAATACTCACTTTCCACATCTTCTTTTTCAAAAATGAAACTATCTCATTCAACACCGATGAATCTGATTTCGCAAAACAAAATTTATACCAATCGCGACGAGATTATAATATCTTTTTCTAGAGGGGCGATCACTATGTACTTTCGACGAACTTTTTTTTATGATTTTATGAAGTAATATAAGATTTTATAAATCATATATGATTTATGAAATCTATATGATTTTATGCTTCTACCATATATGATCGCGTTGTTAGAAATCTTATAATGATTCGTCAAACGAATATTATGATTTTCGTTATTCTGCTGACGGAAACAAAATTGAAAAGTTTTGTCGAGAATCACATAATCATATTATGATTTTATGAAATCATATATGATTATTATGAAATCAATATATGATACGTTATACGATATAAATTATGATTCGATATTTCTCTAATCACCGAATAGATATATGATTTCTCAATTCGTGACTGAAAAAAAAATCGAAAAAAGTTTCTCGAAAGTCATACTCGTGTCACCCGTCTACTTGAAGATAAAAACAATACTCGTCGCTGATGTGTATTTTGTCGTGTTGTTGACGAGTTTTACCGTTTGTATGATATTTTATTAAAAAAAAAGCTGAAACAAATGAGTTTTATTTTTTTGATTAAAAAATATGATGTGGATAGGATTGAGGTTCATTGGGTCATTGACAATATTGACTGGGTCTAATATTGATTCTTAACTCTCTAATGTGTCGTGGCCCTAACCTCTTTTTAAAAAAATTATGTCGCGGCTCCGGTTCTTTATACTTATGGCCCGCTCCAAAAAATATTATGTCGCGGGCCAGTTCTCTTATTATTTCCGGTCAGTTACCAAACTTTAGGTCGCAGACCCGGCTTTATTTATATTATGGTCCGCTCAAATACATTATGTCGCGCGCCCCGCTATCCTTATATTCCGTCCGCTTCCAAACATTACTGCCGCGACAGCCTTCTTTATTATTTTATGGATCGCCAGACAAATAATTATGTCGAAGACCTGCTCTCTTTAGTCGCAGTGCTTTACCATATTCTGATATACATTTATATCAAGTAAACAAGCCAAAAAAATTGTATTCAATAGAAACAACTTATAATTTTTTGATTAAGCCGTTGAATTGTAAAAACTAATCGCATACACGGCATGCCATTTTTAAATCGAGTTTAGCACATATTTCTTTTGCAAATATTTATCCTCAATTATGCAAGATTATGCGATTTATGTTGAGGTTAAGCTTGAATGATTTTCGATTATTTTATCACACGCCCGACTTGTTTTTCTCTATGACATGCGTGGTCCGACATGCTTACGTCATATTCTCGTGACGCTCCTCATGTTCACGGACGTAATTTTATTTTTATTCTGTTTTCGAGAATATCCTGCTGGTCCCCCAAAGCATCACTATTTGCACAGGGGCCTTCGAAGCCTTTCGTATACGGCTAAATCTATAACTGGTCTACTGAAACTTGGACACTTCCAAAGTCTTATGTTACCTTTACAAGTAGAAAAGCTTTACTTATCATATCTACGAATTATCATAGAGCCTGCGAAACCTCTATCCACAAGGCTGTGTTCCACATACCAACGCAGCAGACATACGCTCATATGTCTCATAACGACTTCCATTGCTTACCCAAGGACGGAGACACGGGGCTTACAACCTCTTATGTCGCCTATTGAGCTCTTATCTATGAGTTATGTTAACATTATAAATGGGACCTCTAGTAAAAATTTGTACTCCCGCCGTGTCGGGCAACCTCCGCGGTCTCAACTATTTTGTTCACCCGATCATTTTATTATGAAGAGCAACTAGAATAAACTAAATCTGAGTACTTTTCAATCTTTGTACAATACTTTCGTGAGAAAGTTTTTTCAGCTAGTCAGTCATTTAGCTACACCATGCACCTGTTTGCCCTCTGGTATTTTTATGGCCCTTATATTAGTCCTATATGTAACTAGCGCTTGCAGAGGCGTGAAAGGGGGCGTGCTAAGGCATTGCCCCTACTTACATTAACGTGGAAAATCCATTTGTCTGTACACGGGTTCTTATGCCTATTACATAGCATCAAAATCATATTACTTTTATATCATATCTCTGTTACATCTGACTTGATGTACGGAATTAGATCTCCAAGTGAGGACTGCGTGGACATAATAAATAAACAAACTCATCACTTCGTGTCTTCCATTTTCATATCGCAAATAGTAGAGTGTTTTCCTAATGTAGACTACAAGTCTTCTATGCTATAACACATTAGGTATATGAACAGCCACCTCCTATAGTATGCCTCCGTTGATACGCGGGCACGGCCATGTTGGGGGGTAGGTGCTTAAAATTAGTCATTGTTTTTTTGGATACTCTTATCTGCAAGTTTTAATATAACTAAAATAGACATAGCCCATTTAACCTTGGGGGGGGTCTAGGGTATAACGGTAAATCTATAGTTATCTTCGATGGCTTGTCACATTAAGTATCTCCGGATCTATAGTAAGTATGTAAGAGGATCATTGTAAGACCAATTACTAAGATGAATGCCTATTCGCATTTCCAGTCAAGGGAAGGACGTCTTCCGTCTGCTGAAGTCGAATCGCCATATTAGCATGTACTTGGCCACGGAAGTCTAACGTCTTCGCCTAGTTGGCCGTAAGTCGAATCACCACTATAACGCAATTTACTCCGCCGCTGATAAGTACGTTCTTTTGGTCGGCCGTTAGTCGAATGCCATTTATTTGCTTTACTCCGGTCGTGGCAAGTTCGTCTTTAGTTCGGCGTAAGTCGTAATGTTATATTCACTTTCCTGACCCGGAAGTTCGTATTCCATTGGTGTAGTCGATATTGCCATATTCGCATTACCCAGGCCACGAAGTAGTCTTCCGTCTGGTCGTAAGTAGAATGCCATATTGCAATTACCCGGCAGGCCTCACGGCATAGTAGCTGTCTTCCCGTTCGGATGTCAATGTCGAAATGCCATATTCGATACTTATCGGCCACGGAAAGTACGTCCTCAGTGGCCTTTATTATACGGGGTTCCTCGCCTTCATCATTTATTAAAAAATCCTTTGTCATCTCTTCTGTCAGAAGATGAAACGAGAATGGTATCTTGCCAATGCTAGTGTTACCCCGACTATAGAAAACACATTCTTCTTACGGGGTCTTTACCGTCTAGCTACGGGAAACCAAGCATCCGAGCACAATCACCCGACACATGTATGTGGGTGCTGCCTAAGATAGGGCATGATTGACACAGTTTGAAGATAGATATGAAGGCATGTGGTTAGAAAGTGCGAATGTAAGAGTAGTCCTTTTAGTTTAGTAACAGCGGCTACGACCACGCTTACTAAACTGAGGGGACATGATGACGTATAGTGTGGACCGACCCGGCCCACTTATACTATTATGGGCTTACTTGATGAGGACGTATAGCATAAGTCTAGCATAACATGATCAAGAACCATATCATACTAGACTGAGGGACATGTTGGCGTATAGCCCGGAATGGGCCAGACCCAATGGGCCGAACCCAATAAAAGGGTGGTCCACATCATACGTAACCCTAATCTATATACACTATATATACAAGGGTAAGATCATCCTACTTGGACAGGTTATTCTTTACCACCTTTTTATATAACATGCTTATACTATTCTGACTTGACCATCGGAGGGTGGATCCCGGGGCTCTGGCCTCGGGTCCCCTTCTAACCGGTTATTCTTTATGTGTAGCACTATTCAAGGCTCGGGAAGACGGTGAACGACACCAAGAGAGTCGTCAAGACCGGCCCGACCAAATTATGCTTCAACTGTAACCGATAACTAAAAACTGTACGGACAATAAAAAACGATAACTTAAATTAGCTCAACAAAATAATATTCATATCAAAGCTTCAAAATTGTACCGTCAAAGAGTTTAGTTTTTCCGGTGAGTCGAGCGATGAAGAGAAAGTGATCACATGCATTCTGTTTGTCCGCCTCCATTACAAAACCCTAGCTCGATTAGCTACTGGAAATAAAACGGCTCAAACTGGTATTTATAGTACTAAAATTAAATTGATAGAATTTTGACTTTTAAGAGTCAAGCATCAGAGAAAAACAGCGAGAAATGAAAAGCTTTTCATTTAGACTATTTTTACT
>BQNB010201902.1:0-10877 GCA_026074375.1 Tanacetum coccineum
TTTAATTACAATATGATTTTTGATTAAATTAAGATAACTCCTAAGTACACCTGATGACATCAAATCATGTCTATTTTATAGCATCATTTATCCCATTTAAATTAACCCATTTTGTATAATTATTGTAAAGAATTGTTACTTAATCATTTGTATTTGAGAATTGCAGTAATTATGGAGTACTTGGTGAATATTAGCAAAAGGCACGTATTCTGGAGCTTAAAACGAAGATATTTTGAAGATTACTGTTCTGACAACTAATACGCCGTATCTATCAAGGAAGATATGTTAGGATTTATGTTTTCCTAACTTAGTACCGACAGTACAAATAGTTAGTACTGATAGTTATAGTTAGTACTGACAGTACAAAGTGTTAAGTACTGATCAGTTAGTTAGTACCGATAGTAGAAAATAGTTAGTACCGTTTAAGAGATATGTATGAGATATTTTAGGAAAAGATATGTATGCGTTTTGTAAGCCTGTTAGGGTTTATCCTTAGTCTATAAAAGGATCCCTCTTGGCATAGTTAAAAACACGACCTCAAGATATCTCATAGAAAAATCATATCTCAATAGTTAGTAATCTGTAATCATTCAAAGCAGATTAATAGAAGTTATTATTTAGTTCTTTATTGTTTTTCTTAGTACTTGTGTTAAGATTCCGCATTAACACATAGTATTCATAATCAGTGTTTCTACATAGTCAACTGTATTTATACATCTTGGCTATTATCCTTAATAGGCTGCATAGATCTATTCCTAAGGGACTCACAAGATACGGCGTATCTGTGCCTGCACTCACCAAAGACCACGAAGGAAACATGATCAATACGCCGTATCCAGAGAAGACCAATACGCCATATTGGAGATATAGAAGGTAAATATTCTGGAAGATATCAAATATGGTCCCTACTCCAAGAAACCTCAAATACGCCCATTATCCAACACTTGGATAACGCCAGTAACGACAGTCGACCTAAAGACCTTATTATTAGAAACTCAAAAATGAGTTTTTTAAGTGTGCTAATAATATTCTTGAATACTCTAAACTACAAAAGTTTAATATTTTAGAAAGAGAGAAAAAGAGTAGAAGAGGTCTTGCAATTGCTTCCAATTCCATAGGAGACACACGTGTTAAGTTTCTATCATTACTCTTTGTAATCGTTCAGTACTTTGGTATCTTCGTTTAACTCGGTTAGTTTCACCTTGTCTAAGGACATTACTCTTGTTTTAATTATGATGTTTTGGCAGGCTCTTATACTTGGGTATTAGCCATTATTATGAAGATCCTTAATGTTTGATTTTATTTATATCTTGATTGCTTAATTTATCGTTGTATGCTTGTTTATGTTTATCAATTCATACTTGTTTATGTGCTTTAATATGCGACCTATCATTCAACTGGATCTAGTGATACAAACCAAGTAATCTAGATGCCGAGATGGCTCTCTATATAGTAATTTATACATCTAGAATCATAGGATCACAAATATTATACTGCTAAATCCGTGCTAGGATAAAGTTCTGATTTCATTGGATAGTTGGACAAGTGGACTACTAGAGTATAAATCATCGTTAAGTAGTAAGTGGGTAAAGTCTTTATGAGCTAGGGTTTAACAAGATCACCATTGCTTTAATCCCTAAGATGAATTATAATCAATATATTAGGGTGCCTTATGTGGATGCTTTAATTGTGACATAATTAATGTGTCTAGGTCTTAGGATGAAGTCTTGCCTAAGTCTAAGAATGATATACCACCTCGAGATAAGCAATCATTGCACCAAATAAATAAACCAACTTCTAATCGGATTTATGATGGCTAATACAGTTTTCTATCATAAGGCTTGACCGCTCTTTTATCTTCTGTTAAATTGCTTGTATTGGTTAAAGTGTCTTGAATTGATTATAGTCACCACCAAACTCGTGCCAGTCTCTCAGGCTGAAACCTCCCTTTTACCTGTTAGAATTAGGATTAGAACTAACATAAGATTAGCATAGGTTTGACTTAGATTAGAATTAACTTAGATTAGTAAACCAAAATATTACTACCTCCGTCCCACATTAAGTGTCCAGTTTGACTTTTTCAAGTCTTTTTTCTTCATCTTTGACCTTAATTATTTCTTTTTATGTTATATGATACTTGATGCAAAATATATGAATTGATATAAATTTAAAACTTGAATCATAAAAATATACACCACACAACGACACATCAGGTTTTTGGCGCAGTTGTCGGAGACTAAGAATTAATCTTGATTTTTATTTGATATTTTAGTTTTTAACATTAGATTGGATCTAACCTTTAGGGTTAGTATAGTTTAGAATAATTTATATTCATGTTTGTTTATTCTATTTATGTAATACGGCGTATTCAGTTTGCTGAATACGACGTGTTTGTTATTTGACGATTTTCTGCCTTAGTAAGTTTATTACAGGATGGACGATCCGAACATTACTATGGAGGAATACATCAGGCTCGAGGAAGAAAAAGGTCAAAAACGTGGGAAAGTGTTTACTAAGGAAACTATAAAAGTATGGTAAGGATCAGTATCGATGAGACGTTCACGACCTCAGATTCGTTTTGGAAATGATTCCACCATATTAGTTTCAATGATAGTTTGACATCAGATGAAACACTATCTTGCGAACCCACGGTAAGTTCTCTTAACGATGAAATTGACTTTAGAATTTTGTTTGACGATTCTGACGATGAAGATTACACGGTAGTTTTTGACAAAAACTCATTTTCTTATAAAATAATTTCTACCAATGATTTGAAAACGGATTCGGAAAATGATAATGAAAAAGTCAATATGCCTTTTTTTCCATCACTTGAGCCTACGGTAAGTTGTTTTGATGATTTAAACTTCTTTAAAGATTTTAAGAATGAATTTCCAGCCATTAGTTTACAATGATGCGCTAACGTCTACATCGGTTCTTCAACTGAAACCTAACTTTATGCCCTCAACATATCGATGATTTGATTGTAAAAGGGGGATGAAACATCATTTTATGAATATGATGAAAAGGTACTAATATACAGTTGTGTATTTATTAGATCCTATTCTATTTTCAACATAGTTTATCCCGATAATCAAAAATTCGGATAAAGGTAATAATGAAAATAAAATCGATATGATACAATCATTAAGTATTATATAACACAAACACAAATATTTACAGTTAAAGTTGATAAAAAAAGACCTCAAAGATTCCATTGTGGACACTTAATATGGGACGGAGGGAGTAATAAATTGATAGATTTAACCTCGCTTCAAGTGTTCGGCACCCTACTTACCACGAATCTACCACCGACCAGGTACACTGCCCGTCAAAGACTTGTTTTTGGTTAAGTCGGCAAAATATAAATTTAAAACTTGAATCATAAAAATAAACACCACACAACGACACATCAAGTTTTAGGCGCCGTTGCCCAGGATCGAACCAGGGTCACCCGCGTGACAGGCGGGAATACTTACCACTATACTATAGGTCGTGCATGACAAGGAGTTCTACGAGCAAACTATTCACACCTTACAAAGAACCTGAAAGAGAATTTCAATCATCTAGGAGACACTTCAAGACATTGAGTCTTGACGAATTGAGATCGCCTGATTTCAATTTATTTTCTGACCAAGAATACTCGGAGGAAGAAGTTATGGAAACAATGACGGAAACCATGGAGCAGTACATGATCAAAACTCGAGCCGTCTATGGATCGGGGGTTGCTAGGCCTAAAATTGAAAACAAGGATAACTTTGAACTACAAGGCTAATTTCTCAAGGAACTACGTACCAACATTTTCAGCGGTTTGGATCATGAAGATGCGAACAAACACATTGAGAAAGTTCTTGAGATCGTTGATCTATTCCACATTCCAAATATTACTATAGACCAAGTGATGCTTAGAGCATTCCCTATGTCCTTAACTAGAGCCGCAAGCCGTTGGCTGAGAAACGAACCAACTGGTTTAATTACAACTTGGGATGGTCTTAAAAAAATTTGAACAAATATTGCCCACCTGCTCGAACTGCATAAAAAATAGAGGAAATCAGCAACTTTCAGCAAGAACCTGATGAAAACCTTTACCAAGCATGGGAGCGATTTAAAGAACTCTTGATGAAGTGTCCTCAACACTATTTAATGGAAATGCAGGAGGTAATCTTGTTCTATAATGGATTCAAGAGGTGCAATACCATCTAAGGCTGCTGCTGATGCAAAGATAGCCATCTAAGAAATGGAAGAATACTCTTAAAAATGGCACAATGGAACATCTAGGTCAAGAAGACTAAAACTTCTGATGGATTGGCAGCTATACAAGCACAACTCAATGATCTTAGAAGAGAGATCAAGAAAGTTAATGAAAAAGTCTATGTTGCTCAAGTTGGATGCGAACAATGCAAAGGACCCCATTACACCAAAGATTGCCCACTCAAAGAAGAAGGGAAAACCCTCGAAGAAGCTTACTACACGCAATTTGGTAGACCTTTTCAAGGAGGGGGATATAGAGCAGCAACTTCAGGATTCTATCAAAGGAACAACGCAAATCCTTTGTACCAAGAACGAAGGCAATATATGGAAGATACCATGAGCAAGTTTATGAGTGAATCAGCAAAGGGACATGAAGAAAACTCCAATTTGATTAAATAAATTCGAGCTTCAACGAATGCTGCCATTCGAAACCAAGGAGCATCGATTAAAACTTTAGAGATTCAAATTGGGAAAATGAGCAAGGTACTACAGGAAAGAGGATTTGGAAGTCTACCTAGCTCTACTAAAGCGAATCCGAGAGATCAAGTTAAGTCAATCTCGACTACTGGTGAAGCTGATTCATACCCGATACGCCGTATTAGATCCTCCCAATACGCCGTATCAGCTGGACAGAACTGTACACTGATGTACAAGACAAGACAAACAACGATTCTGTTTCTAAGTCATTTGAATGGTTACTACTGTGATGAAAAGAAGGGATCATATGGACCACAATTCTCGAAATCTTACTTTGAAGCTTCACATATCGATAGTTCCATACCCAAAAAGAAGAAAGACCCCGGGAGTTTTACTTTACCTTGCTTTATTAGTAATGTTTGCTTTGATAATGCCCTTGTTGACTTAGGAGCTAGCATTAGTGTTATGCCTCTCTCGACCTACCTTAACTTAGGATTAGGCGAATTAGCTCACACTAAGTTGACAGTTAAATTAGCAGACAGAATAGTGAAATATCCAAAAGGAATAGCTAAAAACGTGCTAGTAGGTATTGGTAAATTTGTTTTCCCATTATACTTTATAATTCTACATACGCTTGAGGATATCAAAGTGCCCTTGATCCTCAGAAAATAATTTTTGTCTGCCGCTCGTGCTAGGATTAATGTTTACAAATGAAAGATTACTTTGAGGATTGGGGAAGAAAGAATTATTTTCAAAAGTGTTAAAACTACTAGTAGTTTAATTAAGAGGGTCTACATGCTAAGTTTAAGAGAAAGAATGGAGCTTGATTTATAAGGTAGGCAAATAGGAGAGACTTTGGTGATTAATATATCATTAGACCCTTTGAATGGAGATTACTTCGAATTAAATGATCTAAATGAACCATTTGAGTTTAAGAGAAATCAAGGTGATGATTTGATACCCACCATTAAAGAAGGTGAGGTAAATGAGGAATTTAAAACTAGGGATGATGAACTTAACATCAAATAACATCTATTTTATAGCATCATTTATCCCATATAATTAACCTATTTTGTATAATTATTGCAAAGAATTGTTACTTAATCGTTTGTACTTGAGAATTGCAGTAATTATGGAGTACTTGGTGAATATTAGCAAAAGGTACGCATTCTGGATCTTAAAACGAAGATATTTTGAAGATTACTGTTCTGACAACTAATACGCCGTATCCGTCAAGGAAGATACAGTGTATCTGTGCCTGCACTCACCAAAGACCACGAAGGAAACATGATCAATACGCTGTATCCAGAGAAGAACAATACGCCGTATTGTAGATATAGAAGGTGAATATTCTGGAAGATATCAAACGTGGTCCCTACTCTAAGAAGCCCTAATATGCCGTATCCAAACATTGGATAAGCCGTATCAACACCGACTCCAAACCCTATAAATAGAAAACTCAAAAACGAGTTTCATACCTAAACCAAAAAAGTCAATTTTCAGAGGAGAAAAGGAGCAGAAGAGGTCTTGCAACGCATTCCAATCCATAGGAGACAACGTGTAATTTCTTATACTTTTGTAATCGTTCAGTTTTTGGTATCATTCGTTAACTCGGTTAGTTTACCTTGGCTAAGCCATTACTCTTGTATTAATTATGATTTTGAAGGCAAATACCTTCGGGTATTAGCCATTATTATGAAGATCTGAATGTTTGGTTTTGTTTATATCTCGATTGCTTAATTTATCGTTGTATGCTTGTTTATGTTTATCAATTCATACTTGTTTATGTGCTTTAATATGCGACCTATCATTCAACTGGATCTAGTGATACTGACCAAGTAATCTAGATGTCGGGATGGGCTCTCCATATAGTAATTTATACATCTAGAGTCATAGGATCACAAATATTGTCCTACTAAATCCGTGCTAGGATACGCTTCTGGCTTAACTAGATATCGAATATTGCCTTTGGTTTATTGAACAAGTTGACAAGCAGGTGAACCTAGATAATTCAACAAATAACGTTCTGATTCCATTAGATAGTTGGACAAGTGGACTACTAGAGTATAAATCGTTGTTAAGCAGTAAGTGGGTAAAGTCTCTAGGAGCTAGGGTTTAACAAGATCATTGATTTCTAACTTTAGGTGCGTATAAATAATATATAGTAATAATATACTACTTATATTAACCAAACCAAACCAAGTAACCCTTGATAAGGTTCAAAGAAAGAAAATCAATGAAATCCGGAAGTATGTGATTCCCGGGTCGTTTATCCCCAACGAGGAATGCAATAGAAAGTCGTTTGTCGGTTTGATATTTGGTGCTTGAATGGAACAAAGTATTTTGAATTGGTTTTCTAAATCTACGGGAAAATTAATGCAATCTACACTAAAAACAATCAAAGCAACATAAATTTAAACTAAAAACGCAAACGGGAGCCCTAAAAACGTGACGTAAAACCCTAATTTATCAAAATTAATTCCTAAAATGATCTTTTTGACTCTTATAAGTCTTAATTGACTATAAAATGCTAGAACATAAGAAAACTAATACTAAAAACGAAAGTGATTTTCAAGCTTATTAAAAAAAAAACACATAAAGTGAACGGGATCTAATCACGTTCTTTAAAAAACTAAAATCTACAATTTTAACTCTACGAAAGCAAATCTAGTTTTCCTAAGTCATATTTGATAAAAGAAAATTTTTTTAAAAAGAATTATATTTTTTTGACTTTTTTATTTTTTTATTTATGAATTATTAAAAAATGCGATGTTTTTTAAAACTAAATTAAATATTAAAAATACTAAACGAATTATGAAAAATCTGAAAAAAATACAAAAAATAGTTTAAACAATGTTGGATCTAAGAAAAATAAAAGGGGCAACACATCTTATCAAATAAGTTGTGTAATAAGCTAAAACAACTTATAAGCTTAATGGGCCTAAACGTCCTTAAATACCCAACCACTTGGGACTATAACGAAAAAGTCCCAAGGGCGCAGCGGTAGAGTGTGTGTGTTATAAGGGTTGAGGGTGTTGAGGTCCAGGGTTCGAGCCCTGCTCACCTTGGACTTCCACCTTCCCCTTTTTGCTTTTTTTTAAAAACTTTTTACACAGCTTATAAATAAGCTGTAAACCTACAACTTTAATAAAGGCAAAAATTTTAAATCTTAACAATAAGCTCAGAAATAAGCTCAAATGGTGACAGAATGCTTAATCTACACTAAAAGGCTAAGATGCTTAACTTTTTGATCTTTTTAAACACAATAAGCAACTAAAAAGGGGAAATAAGCTAAGACAGGTATGCACCTACACCTAATAAGAAAGTTTAAAAAAATAAGCTAGGAAATGACCTGAAAATAAGCTAAAAGGCCAGAATCTCTAAAATGCTTTAAACTTAAAATTTCTAAGCTAAAAAGCTAAATAAGCTTAAATAAGCTCTAAGACAAGATAAATAAGCAAAAATGGATTAAGACTATCCTAATAAGCAATTTTAAACTTAACTAAGGCAATTCCAATAAGCCAATAAGCCCAGAACATCAAATGAGCTTATTTCTTAAAACTAAATACCAAACAGCGATCCTTATGGCTTAATGGCCTATACCAATGAAAAGCTTATCCAATAAGCTTCAATAATCAATATTTAAAAAGCATTTTGAACATCATTTAAGCCATGAAAAAGCTAAGATAAAAGGGCTGACTACACTCAGTGCATGCTGAGTTTGGTTTTCTTTTTAAAAGACAAAAGGTTTTTTTGCAGGCCTAAATTAAGCTAGAAAAAGATGACTAAAAGGTGAAATAAGCTAAGACAGATTAAGTTTACCTATCAATGAGCTTATGCTCTTAATTTCAGAGATTAAAAACCATTTTAACTAACCTAATTTTAAAAATGAAAAAGGACTTTTGACTCAGAAAATGAAATTAAGAAACTATGACAGATTGCAACCAAACCACAAATACAATTGCACACTTAAATAACTCCTATTCTACTGCATTCCTAATCCTAAAACAGGTATAAAAACACTCTAATACTTGCTAAATCAAAATTAAATCAGAAAACACATAAACAAAATCACAAGTGCAAAGATATAAATCAAATTTTCTTGATGCATATGATAATGTATCACAGATTCACAACAACAAGTATATATAAGTTAAGAATTTTTGAGATTTAACACCTAAAGCTTATAATAAATGGATTTATGATGAATTAGTTAAACTAAGAGACCAAAAGACTTAAACTCATTTGGACCCATTTTGGATCTCTCAAAAAAACAGTTAAATCAAAAACCTATTTTTAAGACTCAAAACAATTTTTTAAGGTGAAATTTGACTGATTTAAGCAATAACTTTTAAAGACCAAATGTTAACTAAGACCACTAAGCAATATTGAGCATATTTCAACAACAAATAAGTACTTAAATAAGCTAGACAAGGATAATCGCTAGTTTATAAGCTAATTAAGACAGATTTTATAAAAAAACTTGCAAAAATGATTTACAAGATAGGCAAATTAACACTAACATCATAAACAAAGCATTAAACAAGCGCTATAAGCAAGCAATAAGCAAAAAATAAGCAGTAAGTATAAGCAATGTACATTAAAAGCTTAAAATGAAAGAAAAATGGAACTTACAAAGGCCTTTGCTTAAACAGGGCCAAAATGCTCAAATGAGCTTTGTCTACAAAGCTCTAGATTGTCAAAGAACAAGTAGTAACACTATAAGCCTTCCCTTTTTGGCTTATCTTCCAAAGAGCCTTTGAGTGATTTTTAGTGAAAATGGCTTAAACCTTACAAACTATGGAAAAAGCTTGTAAGACCTAAGTAAACAGCATATAAGAGTAGATAAGAGCTTATAATGAACTTGTAAAACACTTTTATATCAACAATAAATTCAAACTTAAAGTAACATGATTTTTTTAGAACATAAATACTTCAAACTTTCCATTAACTTTTAAAATGATTACAAAGACTTTAAAATTAATTGTATAAGCTGTAAATAATAACTAGGTTTAGAACTACCTAACAAAAACTCTCTTTCTAAGGGCTTACAATGTCCTATTTTATACTAAGCTAAATAAGTCTTGGACTTCTTCAATCTTTGTGCTTCTTCTGTGAGAGGGAAACAAAGGTATGTTTCTTATGTGAGGTAAGTCAAAAGCTCAATCTAAGCCCTTCATTTTGTTTGCTTTCCAAGTTCTCAAATCTTGACCCTTCATTCGTATTGCCCAATCAGATGTAGAGGGATTGCCAGCATGGCAATTGACTTCTTTGAAGTAGGGTAGAGGAGGATTAATGGGTTTTGTTTGTTTGTTGCAGGGGAAAAGGGAAGTAACGGGTGAATAGTGCCAAAAAGGTTTTGGGCAGCGAACTTGGGAAGATATACAGTAGTTCGAGTTCAGGGTATAGGTTTGGGGGTTTGGCATAATTAGCCCTTCATTTTGGTTAGAGTTATTGCAGGGATGGTCCTGTGGTGTTATAACTTTGGGGGAGTTGGCAAGAACAACCCCTAAAGGTTATATGTCTTATTGCATGGCTCGTCCTTGTATGGTTATAAGTTTGAGGGGTTGGCAGAAATGCCCCTTCAACTTATTTTTTTGGGCTTCTTTGACTTGTATAAATAGCTTAATGGGTTGACCCGGCCCATTAAATGGGTGCGGGTTGGGCCAATTAAGTAATTTCTTCGGTTACGGCTTTGTCTTCGACTTTTGGCTTTGTCGGGGTTGACTTTTTGGTTGACTTTGACTTTCTCACTCCTTCTATTCTTGTGCTCGGTTTTGTCCGTTTTGCTTTGGTTTTTTGTCCTTTTCTTAGATATCTGTTACCTGCACAATAAAAATGAAAACATATAAATACAATGTATATTTGGTACGTTTTTTGTCATTTAAGTCCATTTTTAATGGAAAATGGTATGTGTATTTAAACACATACCAAAATCCCCCATACTAAGATATTGTCGTATCCTCACGCAATGCTATAAGTAAACACTTAAGAAAACCAAGATTCTCAATCCCCATCGACTAATTACCTCGAAAAGTAGCTAAGTGTTTATCAAGGGGAATTAAAGAATCAATAGCTTTGAAAAGCCTCGTTTTTACCATTTTTAAATATTTACACTTATTCCCACATATATTTTTGTATTTTTCCCTTTTTCTCATTTTTTTGTACTTTTCATTTCAAGCAACCAACTAACATGTTTGGACTTTCGTTAT
>BQNB010201906.1:0-10876 GCA_026074375.1 Tanacetum coccineum
AAGAAAAAAGACTAAGGAAAAGGCTGCTTACACTTAGTGCATACTGAGTTTTTCTTGTTTTTGAAAAGGCAAAAACAGCCATCTGCAGCCATGAATTAGCTGAGCAAATAAGCTTAAACTTTTAAAATAAGTTAAAACAACAGTCAAAGAGCTTATGCTCCCAAGTTCAGATTCTAAAAACACTTATAACTAACCTAAATATGAAACTGAAAAAGTGACTTAACAAAATTTTGAAAGACAATGGCAAAACAAAAGTACTTTGAAAGGGAATATCCTACTGCATTCATATACTCAAAAGAACACAAAAACATCTCTTAAAAGCTGTTAAAAAGAGCTTGATCAAACAAACACCTTAACACTAATATTGGGCCAACAGATTTAAACATTCTTTTAGAGAAAGCTTAAAATCAAACATTAGGACTTTGAAACTTATGAATACAGCTTTAAGTGACATAAGTAAGCTTATGAAAGTTGGATTTGTGACCAAAAAAGATTTTATGCTTGTTTTTGACCCGTTTGACCCACTATCCCAAACACCCCTTTAAGTATATAAAACGATTTTTAAACCATTATAAAGCTGTTTTAAAAGAAGATTAGTTAAAACCAGGTTATGATTAGGTAAAACTAACATAAATAAGCAAGATGCAATAATGGATAAGCACTAATATTTGAGCAATCACAACTTAGCAGTTTTTAAAGCATAAAATTCAGAATTTTCATAAAACTTAAATTTCATTAAAAAGACAAGTTTACAAGATTAAAATTAAAATGACAGAATTAAAATAAAGCATTAAGCTAGAAAAAACATTAAAACTAATCTATAACTACTCCTACATCCTACATACGTCTTGTTTCTTCTGTCTTCTTTCTTTTATATGCTGTCAATGTGTGCTTGTTGTGTTTCTTTTGTGAGAGTCTTCAAGAGCTTATCCCGACCCTTTAATATTTCTTGTCCACCAAGCCAATTGATCTTAGCCTTCAAATTTTTGTCTCGAGCCTTTAACGAATGGAATCATTAGGAATTGCCAGCGTGGTTTTGTGGTTTTGTGAGGTGGGGTAAGGGTGAGGTTGAGAGGGGGTGTGATATATGTTTGTCTCTTGTTGCAAGGTAAATACGTGAAGGAAAGTGACAGGGATGTACAGGGTTTTGTGGGTTTTGGCGGAAAGGTAGAGTTATAAAAGTAACAGGGGTGAATATTTAGGGAATGGGCAATTTAAGCCCCTCAATGTATATAATGATGTTGCATTTTTAGTCCTTGTATTTTGCATCTATGGTCCCTGGAGTTGGGTTGGGGATTGCACCGTTAGTCCTTTTGGACTAACAGCGAAAAGGGTTGTTATGGTTGAATGACTTAACGGCAGTTAAGTTATTTGGGCTTTATATATGTTTGGGCCGGTTAATGTATTAAAGGGGTTTATGGGCTTTTTGGACTAAATGTTTTAATTTAAATAAAGTGGGCAACCGGCTATAAAATGGGGTACGGGGTCGGGCCTTTTTATTCTTGATAGGGGTTTCGGGTCATCATTTTTCCTGGCTCTTTCCAATGCCGTATCCACCAGGGTTGACTTTGAACTTGTCTTGACTTATTTAAATGCTCAAAAAGTTGTCGATTCGAGTCGATACGGAAGTCCGTTTAAGCTCGTTTTCAATCCGTTTGTACCTTTCGGTCTCATTTTTTCACGACTCTTTCCCAAATCCGTGCTCTTGGTTTTTGTCGATTTGGCTTGTTTTTGTTTCTTTAGTGAATTTCCTGGGTACTATGCACAGTTTATAAACACAAAAACAAGATATTTTATGCATTTTATGTGTGTTTTTGGTCGGTTAGGGTGTTTTATTAGGTAAAAGGTATGGGTCTTTCCCACACATATACAAAAATCCCACCCATACTGATCCGATGCGTGTCCCCACGCAATGCTATATGTAAGCAGTAAGAATAACCATGTATCTCGACTCCCCCTAGCCTAATTACCTCGAAAAGTAGCTAAGTGTTCGTCGAGGGGTATGAAAGAATCAATAGCTTTGACAAGACCCATTTTTACCATTTTTATTATTTACACTAACTACCACACGTATTTTTGTATTTTTCCTTTTTCTCCCTTTTTTGTACTTTTCTTTTTAAGCAACTAACTAACATATTTGACTTTCGTTATTTTTATAACTTTTAGGGTCACGGAATAAGATGCATTTCGATCCGAAAATGCCCCAAAAAGTATTAAATTCATCATCCTCGACTTTTCACTTATTCCAAACCAAGCTTAAAACGAAATCACCGTTAAGTATAAGTTAAGATGCTAACACTACTCATATTTATAACTTGTGAACTTTTCACTCCCGACAATTATTATATATTAGGTGAATGTGCCATTTCGAATTTCAACCATGGATCAACGTTTTGCAAAATTATATGCTTCACGTTCCACCCGAGAATAATGAGTTTGAAGGCGATATCATCCCATGTAGCGACTTTCGTCTCGGCACATCTCAACCTTGCAGCTAAGTACCCATGATTTTTGGACACCTCACAGAGGACTAGTTATCGGGACTCAGGACCTTCGCCGTTTCAAAATACTCATTCAGGTTTCCTGTTTACACATAGCTTATTTAAAAACTTAAAATGAAACAGTTTAAGTTCAAAAGCATATTTAAATTTAACAAAAAGAGATCTATTTATTAATTCACACTTAACATTAAACATAACATTGATGCAATCGTAACCCTCGACCTTTTTGAAGGCTGCAACATCGGTTGTGAGCCGACAAGGTTGCAGCAAAACTTTTATAAAGCCCACAGTTTTATAATTATATTCATATTTTTTACAATATTTAGAGAGCATTTATTATTGAAAAATTTGACGGCTATAAATTTGAACTAAGACTAAAATTATTATTGACTATTTCTCAAAAATTGTTGATTTAAGTTTAATTTTCAAAAATAGCACGTATTATTAGTCTGGTTATGAGCTTATGGGAGAAAAAGCCACAAATTACATACATGAGCTCTTAAGATTTTCAAATAATCCTTGTTTAGCATCCAACTCATACTTAACTCTATCATTTTTCGTTCTTCGACTAAATCAGCAAACGTTAGCCTAAAAGTTAAGGAACAAGCTAGAGCTCAACATATGCTCGATCGAGTCAAAATTTATTCTTATTCTACCCAGCAGGAAAGTCAAAATTGTGACAAAAGCACTTATTTTATTTTTTAAATTTTTTTTAAAAATTTTATTTTTTTTTTTTTTTTTTTTTTTACTTTTTTTTGTGTTTTTTTTTTTTTTTTTTTTTTTTTATTTCTTTTTATTTTTTTTTTTTTTTTTTTTTTTTTATTTTTCTTTGTGTTTTATTTTTTTTCTTTCGTTTTTTTTTGTGTTTTTATTTTTTTATCTACCTTCTTTATTTATTTTATTTTTTGAAAATTTTGGTGGTTAAAAAAACGGGCTTTAACGTGAACATAACGGCTGCAGGTACAATCAAGCGAAGATCCCCCATATTGAATGAAATATTGTCCTCAATGTTTTACGAAGGGTCTCTACGTAAATCTAAGGCCGTTTATTAAGTATGCACAAAGATAAACGTTAGTCGATAAGATTAGGATATTGGATTTCCCAAATGAAGCTGAGGATTTAAAGTTCTTGCGATCGAAGGGAACAAATACTGCGCTCAGAGAGGCGGATTCAAAAAATTCGGGACAGTAATCCACAAGACATCAAACATGGAAACGGAAAAGGCGAGCTCCTCACACACAAACACTTAATCATTAATACTACTAGGATAAGGCATGGGTTGCCACCCACGATGCGCTTGATTTTAGGTCAATAGCTTGACCGATCCCCCACATACTTGAGCATTGTCAAGGGGGTTAGAAATAGGGCATGACAAACATCAAATTAGGGAGGTTGATCTCTCTGAATCAACATCGGGCTTTCTGATGAAAAAGCTTGGGGCTTTAAAGCCCTGATGTGATAAAAGATGAACATTGGGTCTACATTTTCGGATGAAAATGGAAGCCAAAGTTTGAATCATTGGACAACGGGTGTTTTGGCCGTGGGTAAAAATATAGGTATAAGAATCATTGTGTTCTGAAATAATCACCCACCCCTTTTTTTTGTAGTCAATGTAACGTATCGGGCTCATTCTTCATCATCTATGTGGTTTCGCCGTATGTCTGAAGGGCGACGGGGTATGATGGATCATAATCACTTTCAATGTGGAAAGGACTTCAGGCTCAGGAGCGAAAGGAATCATCGGTAGCCCAATTCTTCAAAGAAATGGATATCCCCTTCGGAGGCATAGTCATCGGTCTCAATGGCCTCGGTGGGCATCGTAGTCATCCGGAGTAAGAAATTATAATCAATTTCCCTCTATGATGAGTCACTATTCCCTCAACGGGGATAAGTGAGAGAGAAAGATGTGGTTATAGCTATCAGAAACATCAGAATTAGAATCTTTCGGAGGGCAAGGTGATGAGTTATCATATAAGCTAACCTCGTATACTAGATGAAATTTCAACCCTCGGATCAAGGTTGTCATCACCAATTCCCGGTGGATTTGATTTGAGATCGAGGGGTTCACCGGCGTACTTCATCTAGAAGAGAATCAATATCTTAGAAGAAGTAATCCATCAAAGTATTTCGATATTAAGAAAAAGATTCTATAAGAGGAGATTCTGCATAAAAAGAATCAATTATCGGGGGAATTGAAGTGACATTTTAACACCTCTCATTTTGAGTTAGGTTTAACTCTGGTAGAAACGATTTCTTCTCACTGATCAAAAAAGAGAATTTGAGAAAACTTTATAAATTCTCCCATTGGGAACGTCCTCCTTAGAAAATGAATCTCTTTCTCCACTTGAGGTACAACGTTATTGATATCGAAGATAGTGTTAGAGAAGTTAAGATATGCATTCTTTGAAAGAATCATCATTACGGAGGCAAATCCACACTCACCTTCGGGAAGAATCTTGCGGAACTCACTTGGGATTTGGACAAGGTTCTCAACACTAGACTTTATGAATTCGTCCGATTCTGTTTTCAGAATTGTGCTAAGATGCTCATCCTCCATTATTGAGAGTGTCCGCTTTTTGATGATCAGGTGTTGATTGGAACATCGGCGGAAGTCAGTTTTAAGATCTTTCAAAGGGGAAAAACTTCTCCTCGTCTCAATCTTCATCATCGTAGCAAACGGGAATCTTCCAATATCGAGCTTTAGCCGCTTGCTCTTCTTCAATTTGCTTTTCTTCTTCCTTCTTTTGTATATATTGACCAACCATATCACGCATGGATGTCAATTGCTCCATAAGCTTATTTTGAGAATTGAAAAGCTCATTTTGAGAATTGAGAAGGTCATTTTGATCATTGAAGAGAGGATGATTGACGGTATATTACGGGGGTTGAAATTGGTCAAAACCAAAAGAATTAGGATCATAGCAAGAATTTTGCTCGTGATAATAATCTTCATTCATTGGTTGACATTGGTAAGTTTCATGAGGACCCCGAATTTTAACAAAAAAGAAATTGTTGTGTGTGAGAAATAACAAATTGTCATAACCAGAATAAATTAGAATATAAACGGATTAGAGTTTCATAATAATTCAACGGTTGACATTGAAAAGCCTCATGCGGGCCCCCGCAATTTTCACAACAAAGATATTATTGTTGAAAATCATGAAAATCTTGCGGGAAATTAAAGTCTTGATTGTAACACGGTTCCGGATAGATAAACAGAACTTGAGGTGTACAATAATGACCATAAGGCATCGTCCGTTTAAATTCACAAGAAATACATAGGCGGGTGTGGAGGTGGGTTTGAAAATGTTAGGGAATCATCAACAAAGTTGGGTTTGAAACATTTAAGGTAATGAAATTGGCTTTTTCGGGATAGCGAGTCGGGATCAATAAACTTGGACAAAGTTTATGGGAGATATCATGGTTTAATGGTTTTGTTTCCGGATTAGAGATAATCGGGACTTTCGGTGGACATTATATCCAATATGAAGCACCTTTCCCACAAGACTTACAAAGTGCATCGTTGACAAAAGATTCCTCATCTAACGTCACACCACACTCGTAATAACCAATTTTGAGTTAATTTGTGGAGGACTTTGCGATGAATTTTCACCGGGGTCCTGTTTGACAACGAATGGCTCTTAAGGAGCATTAACAACGTTGGTATTGTCATCGGATGACTCGGAAGTGTTTAGAAGGTCTTGGTAAATTCCATTTTCATGACAAATTGTAAACCAAACTTCCTTTAATTTCTTCCGCCATAGAGCACATCCTTGACAAGATGGACCTTCAACCGGGTTTCCACACTTCACACAATCCTGAGGGGGTCGTTGAGACTAGACGGGAGTTTTATTAGGATCACGAACGAAACTTGTCTACGAGACCTCCTTTTGAACAACCACATGATTTATTGTACAACGCTCCACAAGTCGAGCATTCTCTAATCGTGTAAAGAGGATTTAAACGATAATCGAGGGACGCCATAAGAATTAAAAATAGAGGGATAAGAAAAAGAATTAAATGGCAAAGAGGTTAAAGGAGATTATTTTTGGATTTTCGAGTTTTTTTTAAACATCATATTTTATTAACGGACAAAACGAGATTGAATAACTTAAACCGATAATCAACTTGCTTCACGGTAGCTCTTTAAAAGAAAAACGCACAAAGGAGCGGAGGAGTAGGAAAGCGCGAAGCTATTAAAAACCTTCTCCTTTCGGGTCGTAGTTCCTCGGAACAACCCTCATACCCCTCTTATAGTTTGTTAATCAATTAAAGGTGAGCCGTACCTCGCAAGTGACACAAAGGCAAGTTTTAAATCTTTTGTTCGGGAACTTATTATGATAATGCCTCAGTTGAAAGCATTATATTGATGGTGACTTTTATTTGTTTTTATAGACAATGTTTTTATATTTTTGGTTTTTCTTGTTTTTTTCTTATAATTATACTAATGAAAGAAAAGTGAAAAATATTTTTGTATTTTTGTATTTTTATAATAATAAGAAGAAAATATTCACTCAAAGGAAGACAATAACTTTCACGCGAGAAGGGGTCTTCAAGAGACTAATCGTCAAAAACTGTAACGATATTGTAACAACACACCTCCCTGCAAACGGCACCAAAATGACATCAACTTTTTAGGGTTAATTTTGTCATAATATATAGTATAGTATTACCGGAAGTATCGGTCTCTCACTTCGTTGTCCACAAAGTTTAAAACCGGACCAGGGTCGTTTTTTTACGACGAGGCGTGAAATTGACGGTTACGTTAATGGTTTGACAATTGGATGCTTGAATAATCAAAGATTTGATTGGGTTTTCTAAATCTACAGGAAAATAATGCAATTTAAAATAAGGTATGCTTAAAAACTACGCGGAAAATATAAAAGGCTGAAATTTAAACCTCCATAATTATGGGAACGCAGTTAAAGGCAAGGAAATGACCTAAAATTCTACAAGAAACATAAATAAAGGCTTAAAAGGAAAACCTAAGTCTAATTGAACATAAAAACAAAGGCAATTAATGTTAAAACGCGAAAACGAGAACGAGAATTAAAAACGAACGTGACTTAAAAACCTAAATTATCGAAATTTAATCCTAAATTGATTTTTTAACTTTTAATAAGCTCTAAGTGAATAAAAAGTAAGAACAAAGAATACTATACCAAATACGGAAGTTAAATTAAGCTTAAAAACGCGAAAACGAGAACGGGATTTTAATCCCGTTCTTTAAAAAAAACAAATTTTGCAAAAATAATTCATACGGATGCAAATATATTTTTCCTAGGTCCTACATGATAAAAGAAAATTAAAAAAAAAGAATTATATTTTTTTGATTTTTATTTAATTTTTTATGATTTAAAACTGTTTTAAAAAGAAGAAATGATTAAAAATAGTAAACAAAATGAGAAAAATCTGAAAAATAGGGAAAAGTAGATAAAAGTATGCAGAATTTAGGAAAAATAAAAGCTAGAAAAGACAGCTTATAAATAAGCCAGAATAAGCACTTAAAGGGCTGATAGCTTATAGGGACAAAATGAGTATAAAGGTAAAATAATGCAAAGTATTAATCTGAAGCAGTCCCAAGGGCAAGTTGGTTAAGTGTATGGGTTTGTGAGGCTTATTGTGTTTATATAGGGAGGTCTTGAGGGTTCGAGTCCTCAGCATCCTTTTTTCGAAATAATTTTTTTTTAAACTTACTCAAAACAGATAAAAATAAGTAATTTAAAAAAAAACAACTTTTTAAAATTCTGAAAAATAAGCACAAAAAAAAGCTATAATTAAGAGGCGCGGACTGACATGAACCTTTTTTCACACTAAGAATAAGGGTTGACAGCTATGCTTTCTAAGGACAAATAAGCTAATGAAAATGGAAGAAAAGCCAAAACAGATAAGCTATTTAACCTATTAAGCAAGTCTAAAAAAAATAAGCCAAGAAAAATAAGCAGAAGAAGAAAGAAAAGTAGAAAAAGCAAAAAAGCAAATTGACCAATTAACTTCTACTCCACTGGCTTTATGGCCACTTTTGAGCTTAAGATTTTCAAGCAACAAAGAGGGGGGTCCTAATGGCTTAAGGCTTATACTATCTTAGAGATTGGCCAAGGGGCTTTCTAAAACACCAAAAAGATTTAAGATTGAAACAAAAATAAGCAACAAAAAAGGGCTGTGAACTAGGGCGCTTGTCAACAGCCTGGAATATGCTGACTTGGTCTATTTTCAGTTTTAAGGAGGCCAAGTGCAGTCCTCAAAATAAGCTGGAAAATAAGTTCAATTTTGAAAAACAAGTTGAAACAGGTAAATAAAGGATATAAGAGAACTAAAATAAGCATTTAACTAACAATTTAATCCTAAGAATAAGCAAAAAAATCTAAGCTGAATACGGCTTCTTAGCCTGTTTTTGGTTTTTGAAAGTTGCAGCCTGAACTAAAAACTCAAATGCATTAAAAAGGTAAACTTACAGCTGCTTTAAAATGACTCAATTGAGTTATGAAACTAGACTTATTTGGACCTTAAAAGAACATAAGCTAATAAGCAATTTCAAATAGAATTTATGACAACATACTTGGAGATTTTAAGACTGATTATATAAAACTTAACAAAGCTTAATGAAAACTTAAGAAAACTATTGCTAGGACTTAATTGTAGCTTAATAAAAATGGATTGCTGACCCAAAGGAAATGACAACTGTTTTTTGACCCATTTTGGCCTTGTGCCAAACACTTCTTTAAAAATCTTAAAACCAATTTTAACTTTTAAAAGCTGAAATTTAAAGAGCAAAAGGGTAAAACCAGATGATTATTAAACAAAACAAGCATTAATAAGCAGAATACAATCAAAGATAAGCATTAGAAACAAGTAGATCACATAAACAATTTTTCAAAGGCATAAAAGACAGAATTTTTGTAAAACATAAATTTCATTAAAAAGTAAAGTTTACAAGGTTAAAACTAAAATGGCAGAATTAAAAAACACATAAAACATAAATTAAAACTATACTACAACTACTCCTACATCCTACATACGTCTTGTTTCTTCTTCTTCTTTTTTTAATATGCTGTCAATGTGTTGCGCTTGTTTGTTTCTTTTGTGAGAGACTTCAAGATGCTTATCCGTCCCTTCAATATTTCTTGTCCGCCATGCCAATCGATATCCTAGCCTTCAAAGTTTTGTCTCTTGCCCTTTAACGAAAGGGAAGCATTAGGGATTGCGCGGTGGTTTTGTGGTTTTATGAGGTGGGGTAAGGGTGGGTTTGAGAGGGTGCGTTGTGATATATGTTTGTCTCGTGTGGTAGGGTAAACAAGTAAAGGACAAGTGACAGGGATGTATAGGGTTTATGGGGTTTTGGCGGGGTATGGTGGAGTTATAAAGATTGACAGGTCGGTCAGGAATACGTTGGGGGAACCCATGGGCCAAAAATCTAGTGTATAAAAGCCCTCAATGTTATATAATGGATGTTGCATTTTTTTAGTACTTGTATTTTGGTATATCTATGGTTCCTGGAGTTGGGTTGGGGATTACACCGTTAGTCCTTTTGGCCTACAGCGAAAAGGGGTTGTTAGGGTTGAATGACTTAACGGCAGTTAAGTCATTTGGGCTTTATATATGTTTGGGTCGGTTAATGTATTAAAGGGATTTATGGGCTTTTTGGACTAAATGGTTTAATTTAAATAAAGTGGGCTGACCCGGCCTACTAAAATGGGTACGGGTCGGCCCATTTTATCATGATAGGGTTTCAGGTTTGTTTTTCCATGTTCTTTCCAACGGGGTTGACTTTGACTTCGTCTTGACTTCATTAAATGCACAAACGTTGTCGAATCGATTCGGAAATGTCCGTTTAAGCTCCGTTTTCAATCCTTTTGTACCTTCGGCTTTGGTTTTTCGCGCTCTTTCCAATTCCGCTCTCGGTTTTGTTCGGTTTGGATTTGTTTTTGTCCTTTAGTGAATATCCGGTACCTACACAGTACAAACACAAAAACAAGCATATTTATGGCATTTTATGTGCGTTTTTGGTCGTTTAGGGTCGTTTTTATAGGTAAAAGGTATGCGTAATTACACACATACCAAAATCCCCCATACTAAACTATTGCGTGTCCCCACGCAATGCTATAAGTAAGCACTTAGAAAACTAAGAATCTCGATCCCCCTCGACTAATAACCTCGAAAAGTAGCTAAGTGTTCGTCAAGGGGAATGAAAGAATCAAAAGTTTTGAAAAGCCCCGTTTTGACAATTTTTAAATATACACTTATTCCCACTAATATTTTTGTATTTTTCATTTTTCTCTTTTTTGTACTTTTCTTTTTAGGCAACTAACTAACTTATTTGACTTTCGTTATTTTCATTTGAGATCATAGAATAAGACGCACTTTAATCCTAAAAT
>BQNB010201907.1:0-10876 GCA_026074375.1 Tanacetum coccineum
ATGATACCACACATGATTTTTCACGAGGTAAAATTCAAAACGAAAAAACTCGAAAACAAAGTTCGTTTAAAGTAAATCGAAGTTGCATGTATCTCTAAATAAAAAAAAAAAATTTAGGAGGTGTATTTTTTTCACTTAACGATTTATCGTTTGTAAAATATTTTAACATTTGAAAAAATGGAAAGTAGGTTTCTGATAAAAAAAACAACATATATGACTGTGATTTGTCATTTTAGAAAATTTATGATATATGTTAATCTCGTCTTAGTTGATCATTTGATTAGAGTTTAGACGAAAAATTTCTGGCTAAATGATGATCTACACATTTTGAATTTGATTTTACTTTTATTTTAAGTATAAGGGTTTTGGTGCATAGAGCAGCCGTCAAAACCCAAAAATGAGGCACAAAATCAGTGCTTCCGTGTAAGTGCGGTAATTCGGGTCGGGTTGACGGGTCAAAAAATCTCATCTCGAACCTGACGTATTTAAATAAGAGACAATTCCATGTTTCTGTCAACTTTAATTTGTTTAAACATAACCCGAACCTGACTCATTTAACTCGTATATATACTTAGGTTGACGGTTTAAATATGTTACACGAGTTGAACATGTTAAACGGGTTTATGGGTCGACCCGTTTAACGGGTTTATGGGTCGACCCGTTTAACTCATTTAACCCGTATAATAAAATATAAATAACTTTTTAATTAAGAAAAAAATATTAAACGAGTTGGGGGGTCGACCCAGTTAATTTATTCCTCACCTGAACCTGACCAGTTTAATGAACGGATTAGATGTGTCGACCCAAACCTGACCCGAAATCTATTTAGACTCAACCCGAACCTATTAATTTTCGTGTCAATTTCAGATCGAAGTTTGTGTCGAGCCAAAAATTAACACCCCTACATCCGTACTCATTTAAATTTAAATCTTTTATTAAAGAAACAAACTATTAAATTCAACTTTAGGGTTAGGCAAAATTTTCTTAGCTCCGTTTCTGAGTTTATTTATAGTAAAGTTGGAAGATTACTTTGAAGGAGCTTTATCATTTTTTAGTAGGGTAACTTATTTTCATATTTATATGCTATCTAAGAAGTTTACAAATTTTTCTTTATCGTAATGGTATTCAAATTTTGACTAAGGATTTTAATATTTTCTTGTTGGTAATCATCGAACTTCCGTTTTTTTTATTCAACCCTAAAAAAAGTTTCACAATCGTTTAGCCTATTTCTTTTTCACAATTGCTGCATTACGGAGTCATTGAGGAATGTGTTAAATCACCAGATTGACACTTTGCATGTGTACTACGGGAGTATATAAAACACAATCATAAACCTTACGAACGAAACCTTTAATGTTTGTGTATTGATTGCGGGCATAGCGATGGGGAGTTTCGAAGCTTGAGAAGCAAGGATCTTATCAACACTCTGTGCTGCACTTCCTCCAACCACTGTCAAGTTGGGCCATCAACTTGAATCTATAAAATTGGATCTGAATACTACTACTCCAGTTCTTCGGTTTACCAATGGAGACTCCATTTCGGCCAAGGTAATTACTTGATTTATTAGAAGTGTTACACTTGTCTAAACTTTCGATTATTTATTTGTTTCTATATTTATGTATACTATGTCGATCGTTGGCATAGTATTAGAGATGTTAGAAGCAATCTAACAAATGGATAAAACACTTGACTAAATAAGTAGAAAACACACACACATGTTATATAAACCTCGAACATTATATACTCTACCTATCTTATTTTTTTTTTCAGAAAGACATACGTACAAAAATATAGAAGATAAAAAGAACGAGTGTTCAACTGAGAAACCAACTCAAACTACCAACGATCTTCGAAAATTAAAAACCAAAATTCCATCGCCAAGATGTTTTCCTCAAGCCTACAAAGATGTTTTCCTCTAACCCCAACTATAAGAACTAAAAATAATAAGGGGCATTTACATCTATATCCTTACAAAAGTTAAATATTACATCAATATCCTTCTCAACTTTATAATTACGTCATTATCCTTCATTAACTTTTATAATTACATCAATATCCTTCTCAAACTTTTATAATTACATCAATATCCTTCTCACACACTTTCGAAATTACATTAACATCCTTTCCAAAAATTTAAATTCTCATATACATTAAAAAATCAACATGTTTTCTCATCAATCGAGGCTAAATATGCATATGAACAAATAAATATATATGAACAATATTTTTTTTATATTTATATCCAAACTTTTATAATTATATCAACACGTTTTTTTGTCGTTCGATGCCAAAATGTATATATGAATAATATGATTATGATCAGTATAAGAGATAAATAATAGTTTCATAATCTAAAATCAATATAATTATGATTAAATTGATTTTGGACATATATATCTTTCTTAAAAGTGTGAGAAGGATATTGATGTAATTAAAATTTTTTTTGTAAGGACGTTGATGTAATTAAAAAGGTTAAAAAAGTAAGAAGGCATATTTATGTAATATCAACTTTTGAGAAGGATATACATGTAAATTTCCCTAAAAGGAAAAGATAACCATGACCAAATAAACATAAAAAAACCTTGGTTTAATAATTGAATTGATTCTAGTACCATATTGGGTGTATTATGAATACTAGTTTTAATCCTCGTGTACGTACGAGACTTGTACATTATGTTTTTTTATATATAATTTTTTTTGATTTTTACTGTTTTATAAGTTATATAAAAGTTTAAGGATATTTGTTTTTTTTAAGTTATAATAAAATTTGTAAATTTATAAATTTACACTTAACTCTATATAATTTATTTAAAATTAAAGCACTAAATTTTTATTAATTACCTTATCTTTTTTTAAGTTATTGTTTTTATAAATTTGACACATATATTTTTATGTGTTTTTTTTCTCCATCAGATTTTTTCACCAAAATAATGCCAATTTTTAAAAGTATTTAGTGTGGATCTAGGCTGCTCCTCAATTTTTAGTTTCATTAAACTAAGGTTCAATACCTGCTTTGTACGCACAAAGGGCTTATAGACTTTTTTTTTTAAATACATGTGTAGTAATTTTTATTTTTTCCTGTTTTTTAGTTATGTTATAGAAGTTATTATCGAAATTATTATGATAGATTAATAGATTCCAGTAAAATCTTTTATTTATTATCAGTATATGTACTTGATGATAATTACTAATTTTTTTCTTTTGATTTACCTGTTTTCTGACTCGACGTTGTAAGCCAACTAATCCCAGCGAAACTACCTTTTAGGTAGCGGAGTTGGCTCAAGTGAACCTTTCTGTTGGCACTACAAAGGGGGGATTAATTTTTCATCCTCGTTATTGTTAGAACATTACACTTCCACTTTCGCTAGGTAGGTATTCTTTTTTTTGCCCGGCAGAATTTTTATTAAGAAAGCTAGCAAGAAGCTAGGCGAAAAAAGGATTACATAGAAATAGAGTTAAGCGGGTCATTAAGCCACGCTACCCAAGAAACATTACATTTACTACACCTATTCTTCACCCAAAGATAAGTTTGAGAGACAAAGTTGTCGAAGATCATTCTCTTAAGAGGCTTCTTCAAGGAAAATAGAGACTCGTTTCTATACCTCCACATATTGCCACACAAGGAATATAAAAAGAAGCTTCAAGATTGATTTTTGGAGACTACTTATCTTGAGACTTCCTAACCACGAATACCAGGAACTAGGATCAACAAAAACGGGGATGTGAATATTCCACCAACGCCCCAACAGTTTGAACAGATCTATCGCCATCGAGCAGCCAAAAAATAAATGGTTTCGGGATTCAATATCAGTGCCGCATTTAGGACACAAGAAGCTAGGAATATTTACTCCTCTTTTCGCAAGGTTAGGCCTAGTAGGCAACCTGTCAAGGAACATGCGCCATAAAAAAACGTTTACCTTTATCGGAAGAATTTTGGACCAACTCAATGTAGGATGGGATGAAGGGAGCACATAAAAATCAATCCACTCTCTAGCCGATTTCACAGAAAAAATACCCATACCATTTAAACTCCATGACCAGCGATCGTAAGACGAGGACAGAATCACTGAGGAAGTAGAATGCGATAGCTCAGAGAATTGATGATCTTCAATACCTGATCTTGGGGATCTTCTGAAAAAGGCAGCCAAATTGGGACATTGAAGTTTGTTTGCTACCAGGATATCTTTCTGAGTTTCCAGCTGGAAAAGTCTAGGGAACTTATCTTTAAGAACAATGTTGTCAAACCATTTATCATGCCAAAATTGAGTAGAGAGACCGTTACCTATCACAATTTTGCAATAATCCAATAAGTCTATACCTTTTGATTTTAGATTAGCCACGGCTTTAAGGATCTCAATCCAAGCGGACCCGTGAGAAGAGGACCTGAAAGAGTTGTCAAGAGAGCCATTGGTACCATGGATAGCTTGAATAACATTGTACCAAAGACCGGACCGAGAAGACAAAAAAATGCCTATAACATTTGAAAAGCAAGGCTGTGGATTAAGAGGCATAAAAGGCTTGTTAACACCTTAAGGCGCACATTTTCTTCTATGCGCCATCATCCTGATTCCAACTAATCCAAGAAACTCTTTCGTCATCAATGTCAGTTCTAGGAAAAAAGAGAGAGCAGCCTCTCAAGATAAGGTAAAGGGACTCATTATGGGGTTTTAAAGACTGCGTCATATAGTATGTAGGAAACAAGCCCCTAGAACCGATTTATTTAATGAGGGTAAACTACACTCAACTGATAGGTTTTAGCTTTCCAGACGTAAGAGTTTATTTTACCTTTTTGGTAAACATCTTTCCATGAATCGATCCTATTCATGTTAGCACCAACCTTAACTCCTAGATAAGTGAGAGGGTATTCTTACTGTTGGGTATGCAGTTGATATTGTATATGTTTTGTAATAATAGTTGCATGAGTGTGTCAGCTATACTTAGGATTGATGGTCATACTTTGTGTTAAAACATGTAAAATTTTAGCTTCGCAATCGAATTTAAGAGCATCAAGTTGAGTTATCAAAAGTTCGCAAGACCGTCAATATTTATAGAGTATAGAAAGAAGACTCAAATAAGTATTATGTTTCGTGCATACAATGTGTTTTGGTCAAACAAAGATTTACCTATTGTATACCTTCAATACATATACAAATGTAAAAAGAGTTTTACCCATTTTTTCGTCACCAACACTTTTTAAGATATAAAAGTGGCCCCATGTTGTTGTATATGATTTATAGACATACACACATGTCAATGGAATAAAGACTTTTTGAGAAATTCAAATGTCAGAATTTTAGTACGTATTAAACCAAAAGAAAAAAAAATGTACTGAACCCATCAATGAACAGCTAGAAAACCCTTTTTCTTTATTTACGATAATTTATGTGATTCTGTTTTTTTCTACTTGGTTGTACAACATGAGTTTCAGGCTGAGAATGAAAAATCCATATACAAATGTAAAAATAGTTTTACTCATTTTCCCGTCACCAACACATCTCTAAGATATAAAAGTAGCTCAAGATTGTTATATATGATTTATAGGCATACAAACATGTCAATGAAAAAAGACTTTTCACAAATTCAATTGTTAGAATTTTAGTACGTATTATACCAAAAGAAAAGAAAATGCAATTCTTCCAAACTCATCAATAAATAGCTAGAAAACCTTTTTTTCTTTATTTACGATAATTTATTGTTTCGGTGTTTTTCTATTTTGTTCAACAACTTGATTTTAGACCGACAATGAAAAATTCACCAAAAAAGTCTTCGTGTAGATTTGTGATGTGATTAAATAATGTTACATCTTTATTGGAAGTAAGAAATTGTTTGCGTTTGTTGTATTTTAAAATATAAAGTCTAGGGGTTTAAAGTTTAAGGGGTTATTTGTTTAATTTTTAAAGTTATAATAAAACTTGTAAATTTATAATTTACACTTAACTCATATAATTCATTTAAAATTAAACCATACGTTTTAATTAATTTCACAATCTTTTTTTTCAAGTTTTTGTTTTCACAAATTTGACACATATATTTTTATGTATTATTTTCTCCATCAAATTTATGTACCAAAATTTATTAATTTCGACCAAATTGATTCAATTTTGACTTTTTATTGACCAATCAGATCGTACGATTTTGCTTACGTGGCAAAATCAAGCTCTCTGATTGGTCCAACTTTTTTCTCTTAAGATTTAATCTGATTGAAAACTCCGAAATGATGTAATTCTTTTATTATATAAAAGATATATTAAAAAATCATAGTGGAGCATATCTCATAAGGAAACATTCTTTTTTTGAAATCCAAAAGTCTTCACTTTTCGTTTTCCTTTACTAGGTAAAAGATATAAATAATATTTTTCGTAAAGATTGATAAAGTTTATGGTTTCATTCATTAGGCAAAGAAATTATATCTTAGAGTATCGGGTGTAGTCACTTGGCACCCTCGACAAGTCGACATGACCTTTGCGTCAAGCCGTGCCACTGCACTGGTGGCCACCCTCGCTAAATTGGACGCCAAGAATTTGGCTTGCGCCAAATGGGAGAATATTTGTTTTTTCTTATCGTTGAAAGCCAACGGCTACTTTTTTTTTAAAGTTTATACACAACCAATTTTACACAAATTATTTCACATCTATATCCACTTTCATTTCTTTACTAGTATATTACAAAAAATGTCTTTAACAACCACATGATACTTTTTCCGATAACCTTCTCATGATGTCGCAGGCTCCAAACTCATCATCTTCGTCAAATCCTGCTACTCCTTCATCCGTAAACTCGATATCTTCACAACGCCAATTTCCTCCATTTGGTAGCCAATGATATACTATGCCATCATACACACCCGAACAATATTTTCTTCAATAACAACAACTACTTCGATTAAAATTAGCTTTTGTTAGCTAAAAACAGCATACAATCATTCAAGTTAGTGGAATTCTAGGTAAATAGAAAGAAATCAAGTTCGAAGATTTTGTAAAAAATGTGGCGTTGTTAAGCCGTTATGCTACTTGACGAGTGAAAAGTTTCATTTTCTGGTTCAATGTCTCGAGTTGCTTATGTACTTTTTCCTTCAGCATGAAACTTGCCCTACGACCAAACCGATCTTTGCAATGTAAAGACTACGACCAACTTGTCATATGACCAAACTGATCTTTGCAAATGTCTATGTAAAGACTACGACCAAACCGATCTTTGCAGCTGAACCCCAATTTTTTAACAGATGTCTAGTTTAACCCATTTTTATAAGTAAAACTGAAAAACAAAAGATACGAAAGTTGATTAATTATAGCTTTTCAAGTACAAAGTGTAATAATTATTTCACCAATTACAAGCACATAATAACCACATTACTATTAAAACTTAATAGCGGACCTTCGTTAACTAGAGCATACACCAAACCACCAAAGATACAACAATCTTCAAGTCTTTATCGCTCTTCTGCAAGAAACCCGTAAAGCTCACAAAGATTAAATACATTTGGCCCAAATATTAATTCATCAGTAAGAGACGGCGACGTACCATGTCTCTTAAGAAGATGAAGTCAATAGATTCTGAATATCTTTCTGTTAAGGATCAAAGAAAATTTCAAGAAATTAGCAACGGAAATTACCAAAAACCAAAGTATATATTTTTGTTTTCTTTTAGCTAACCTCGAATTCAAGAGGTGGGGTTCGTGGACCATATCTTGCGATAACTTTTCCTTCTTTGTTCACCAGAAACTTGGTGAAGTTCCACTTGATCCCTTCACTTATAAAACCACTTTTTTCGGATTTTAAATACTTGTAGAGGGGTGATGCGTTGTTTCCGTTTACATCAACCTGCAACAATTTAAGAACGGTTCCTTGAGTTTACAATATATATTCTCTGTCCCATAAAAACTCAAATGATTTTTATTCTAAACTTTCCCTAACTAAATGCAACGCTTATTTTTAGAAAATTTTGAAGCTTAAGTCATTAATAGTTTTCCTCAAGTCATTCTTATTTTTCAGCACACGCTAAATAAAGAGGAATTTGCAATAAAATAAAGCCATAAAAGATTACCTTGTCAAATATAGGGAACTCGGCTTTGAATCTTGTGCACACAGTTTCCTGAATTTCTTCATTTGTTCCTGGCTCTTGCCAAAGGAATTGGTTGCAAGGAAAAGCCAGAATTTCAAAATCTGTGAACAAAGTGAAATTCATACAAATTAAAAAACGAAACCGACCAAATTAATAGTAAATATGAATATGCTTTATGCACAAAATCATAGACGAACCTTGATCTTTGTACTTTTGGTATAATATGTTCAATTCTTTGTAGTTCGACTCTGTTAATCCGCTGTTGAAATTACCAAATGATTAGAAGTTGATAATAGCCAAAAAAAATAGGTTGTATCTTGTGAAATAGAGCCATTCCTCAAACCACCAAGTGAGTTATATACGACTTAGTCGTTGCTCGTTAAACCTAACACTTACCTTGTGTCCCATGATTATAGTTCACTTCCGAATTTTGAAAATTGATGAGTCAAAGTCTGATCTTAAAATTTCCTTTTCTATTGCAAAAACATGTTTTATTAATCTTGAAGCTAAATAGTCAATCTATTTCGACCATTATAGGTCTGAACTGAGAAATAGACTTTGAGTATGGGTTCGATGTCTCGAATTAAAGTACAGATGACCTAACCTTAATGCGCTAACCACTTTATTCAACATGAAAGTTAACTCTTGGGTGACCACATAACTTAAAGATGACTTATCCGCCGCTTGCAAGTCAAATATGGACTGTTTTGGGATTGAGATGGTGATAATGATAAACATAGTCTCTCATCAGATATGCTTAATAAATAAATAAGAGGTTATGCTATTCTCTCAACACCAACTGTAACATTTTACTATACCATTCATCGAAGAAACTGGCTACAATTAATTTTGGCAAATGATGCAAAAAATTCAAGAGAGGTCTTTAATTTCTTTGATCAATTTAGGTTTCAATATGTTATGCGGTTTCTTCTTTTGTAAAAGAACAATATGTAGAACAGTAGAAATAAGGAAACCGGAAGACTCGAGAAGTATATAATAGTAACTCTTTGTCGCAGTTAACAATTCATAAACATAACCGAGAATCACTAAAAGTAAATCTGCTTTAAAAAAGGTTAAAACTTGAACCGTCATTGATGACTTTTTGTTACAAATTACACATTGTGCATATGAGCGCGATTCAGAATGCATCGCAGTGACTATCAGATAAACAATCTTTACTGCATTTGCACACACAACACAATGAGTTTCTATGGCTATTAACAAGTTCCAAACTAACAAACTCTACAATTTTTGCAAACATATTTTACAATAGCATTGTTAAACCATATAAATAGAATCATGTGCTGATATGAGGTCGCTTCAGTATATATTGGCATCGGTGTGTTGAGGAATTAGAGCATAACATAAATACGAGATAATCGAAACAGAAATTAAGTTATTTACCATTTTGATGCAACATTGACAATCAAAACAACCTTTCCCTTGTAAGAGCTCAAAGGCACCTCATTTCCACGAATATCCTACACAACCAATTTCACTAAACCTTAAATATAAACCATCAAATTCAAGAACAAATGCATCAAATATATACTCTCAGTATTCAAAGCGGTTAAAAAGTGTCAAACTTTGACTTTTATCAGTCAAACTAAAAAATGACATCAATTTAGTAATCAAACAAAACTAAACTTCACAGATTAACTACCTCTATTATTGTAAGAATCGACGTCCCTACAATCCTGATTACTAGAGCGGATAACTCGATCGTGAAGATGAAGATACACCACAACAGATAATGGCTCGACAGAAAAGTAAAACACACAAGGTAATATCCCTAATCGATGTTTAGATTAGTATTGAAAGAATGAACGTACATTGTCTCTTCCCCCCTCACCTCTTTTATAGAGATGAGGGGGAGTGTCGGGTTTGAGATCCAACTAGAGGATCTATGACAGGCCGGACAACGAGTCATGAGTCGGCTGTGATTACAGATAAAAGGGAAAACAAGTTGGGCTTGGGACACAAGCAAATCCAACGACCTTTTCTAATACTACTCGACTAATGATAGGCTTAACACTCTAACCCCTAGACTTAACCATGTGCTAATATATAGACTAATCTTGTAACAATTTCCACCTTAGGCTTTATATTAGCCTATACCAACACTCAACAACTCTAAGCAGTGTTGTAACTTGAGTCTAGGTACCACCTTCGTCAAGGCATCCGCAGCATTGTGTTCAGTACCCACCTTCAGAACTTTAACCGTCTTTGCTTCCAAGACCTCTCTGATAAAGTGATAACGCACATTGATGTGCTTAGTCCTCTCATGAAAAACATGATTCCGCGATAAGTGAATCGCGCCCTGATTATCACAATTAACTGCCACAGTGTTAAGCTCCACGCCCAACTCTTCCAAGAGTCCCCTTAGCCAAATAGCTTCCTTCACAGCCTCCGTAAGGGCCATATACTCCGCCTCTGTAGTTGAAAGAGCCACCACGTGTTGTAGCGTTGCCTTCCAGCTTACAACACATCCCTGTACTAAAAATGCGTAACCAGTGATAGACCTACCTTTATCCGGATCCTTAGCGTAGTCTGAATCAACAAAACCTGTTACGTCCACATGGTTGCCACGATCTGTCCCATACACCAAACCCACGTTTGCAGTACCCCGCAAATATTTCAAAATCCACTTCACTGCTTCCCAATGATTTTTACCCGGATTCGCCAAATATCTGCTAACTACACTTACCGCATACGCTATGTCTGGCCTCGTGCACACCATCAAGTACATTAAGCTCCCAACCGCATTTGCATACGGCACCTTACTCATCCTTTCAACATCACAATCCCTAACCGG
>BQNB010201909.1:0-10876 GCA_026074375.1 Tanacetum coccineum
GACAGTGTACTGAATAATGAATTAATTATATCGAATTTCATTGGAATCCAACCTTAAGAGGGCTTTGATTACCATTACTTCAGCTGAATCTGTTACGCCTGGTAAGTTTTTCTCTATTTGCTTGCAGGAAATTAGAAGATAGAGATTTCATCAACATTATTATGGTTGTAAATCAATAATTCAACATTATTATGGTGTACAATAGTGACCATAACGAGCATCGTTCCCGCAAAATTCACAAGAATAGATAGGAGGTTGTAGAGGTGGGTTGAAAACGTTAGGAGAATCATCAACAAAGTTAAGTTTTGAAACGTAAGGTAATGAATTTTCTTTTCTGGAATAGCACGTCGTATCAAAACTTGGCAAAGTCTGTGGGAGCTCATCAATGGTTTGATTGCATGGTTCCGGATTAGAGATAATCGGAGCTTTCGGTGGACAATTATAACCAATATGAGCACCTTTCCCACAAGACTTACAAGTGCAGTGTTGACAAAAGATACCATCTAACGATTCACCACACTCGTAACAACAATTGTGGTTAATTTGTTGAGGACTTTGCGAGGAATTTTCATCGGGGTCCTGTTTGACAACGAATGGCTCTCGAGGAGCATTAACAACGTTGGTATCGTTATCGGATGACTCGGAAGTGTTTAGAAGGTCTTGGTAAATTCCATGAGTCGGGCGTTTTATTAGGATCATGAACGAACTTGTCTAGAGACCTCCTTTTTAACAACCACATGATTTATTGTACAACGCTCCACAAGTCGAGCATTCTTTAATCGTGTAAAGAGGATTTAAACGATAATCGAGAGACGCCATAAGAATTAAAAATAGAGGGATAAGAAGAAGAATTAAATGGCAAAGAGGTTAAAGAAGATTATTTTTGGATTTTCGAGTTTTTTTTAAGCATCATATTTTATTAACGGACAAAACGAGATTGAATAACTTAAACCGATAATCAACTTGCTTCACGGTAGCTCTTTAAAAGAAAAAAGCACAAAGGAACAGAGGAGTAGGAAAGCGCAAAGCTATTAAAAATCTTTCTCCTTTAGGGTCGTAGTTCCTCGGAACAACCCGCCTTATACCACTCTTTGAGTTTGTTTATCTTGTACCTCGCAAGTGATACAAAAGGCAAATTTTTGATCTTTGGTTCGGAAACTTATTATGATAATGTTCCAATTGAGAACATTATATTGATGATATATTTTCTTTCTTTTTAGGACAACTTTTTATTTATTTTTTTGATTTTTTTAGACTTAAAAACTTATATATATACTAATAAAAGAAAAATCTTTTTGTATTTTTTTATGAAAATAAGCAAAATAACTTCTCACGGAAGGATCTTCAACGCACTAATTGTCAAACGCAACGACAATCGTATACAATCCTCCCCGGAAGCGGCGCAAAAAATTGATAGTTTTTAAAACTATCCCTTTAAATATATATAAATATAAATAATTATAAATATATAATAAGGATAATTATTAAAAAAAAATCTCAATGTAGAAACCGGGAAGTATGTGATTCCCGGGTCGTTATCCCCAACGAGGAATGCAATGGAAAGTTGTTTGTCGATTTGACATTTTATGTTCGAACATAACAAATTTGGATTTTGGTTTTCTATTACTACAGGAAAATTAAGGCAATTTACACCAAAAACAATTAAACCAACACAATTTTAAACTAAAAATGAAAATCGGGGATCCTAAAAACGCGTCTAATTATCAACTAAGTCAAAATTAAACCCTAAAAATGCAAACTTAGTTTCTTAACCTCTAAAATGACAAAAGGAAATTTTCTAAAAAGGAATTATATTTTTTTGACTTTTTATTAATTTTTATGAATTAAAAACCTATTTAATATATTTAAAATTATAGAAAATAACAAATTAACACCTAAAAATTCCAAAAAATGATTTTCGACTTTAGAAAAGTCTAAAATATGATAAAAACTCAGAAAAATATTTTTCACTACTTTTTATAATTAAAAACTATTTTATTTATTTTATTTATTATGAATTAAAAATTATTTTAATGAAATTAAATTATTAAAAATAGCAAACTAAATGAGAAAAATCTAAAAAAATTAAAAAAAGTACTTTGGCTTATACGATTCTAGGAAAAATAAGAAGAGGTTGCCAGCTTATTGGAATAAGCTGGGAAAAAACCCTAAAGGGTTGAAAGCTTATTAGGACAAAATTACTATAAAGAATAAATAGTGAAGCACATAACCATATGGCCTTACTGGTGTCAATGGTTAGTGCGTGTGTATTGTGGGACGACTAATGTTAAGGGGAGAGTCATATGTTCGAAGACCCCCATGCCGTCCCCTTTTTTTTGTAAAACATTTTTTTAAAATTTTTACACAATTTTAAAGAACACATTAAAACAAGCATTTTTGAAAACTACAACTTTTTATGAAGACTTATAAATAAGCTGGAAAAGCACAAATTAAGCTGACAGAAAACTTAAATAAACTTAAGGCACTAAGAGACTAATTTTTTTTTGGCTTTTTAAGAACAAATAAGCAAATGAAAAAGTAAAATAAGCAACACAGATATCTAGACTAACCTAATGAGCATATGGGAGCAAAAATAAGCCAAGAAAACAGACTGATAAGCCCTAAAATGCTATAAGCACTTTTGGCTAAAAATTCTAGCCAAACAGCCTAAGTATCACTTTTCTAGCTTATTTTTAAGCTAGAAAAAGGATCCTTATGGCTTAAAGGCTTATATGCCCTTAAAGCTTATCCAATAAGCTTTTAAAATCAGCAATTAAAAGATAGTTTGAAAAACTTATAAGCCAAGAAAAAGGCTTATGAAAACTGCTGTTTAACTCAGCATGTGCTGACTTTGGATTTTTCATTAAAGGACAAATGGCAAGAATGCAGTCTAAAAATAAGCTAGGAAAATAGGATAAAAACACATGATAAGCACAAACAGATTAACTACTCACTACAAAGAGATTATAGAACAAAAATCAGACTTAAAAACTTATGAGAGCTTATTTGAATAAGCTGCTGAACTATGACTATTTAAAGACTAGAAAAACTTATGACAGAATTACACTAAAATGCAAAATACCAATGGACACTTAAATCTCACTTATCACACTTCATAGCTACTTATATAAATATAATCAGATAAACTAACTTATTAAATTTAAAAAACACAGATTCAAACTATGATTATATTAAACCAAAATTTTAAGATTTAGGATATGAAAACTTATAGCAACACATTTAAAGAACAAGTTTAAGCTGATCAAAGCTTACTCAAAAGCCAAATACAATTTCTGACCTTGTTTGACCCATTTTGGACTATAGACCCAAACACTCCTTTAAAAATAGAAAACACATTTTTAGGCTGAAATAAACTAAAACAAGCATAAGTTAATATCAAATAAGCATGATAAAGACAGAATAAGCACAATTGTTACAAGAATAAGCACAAATAAGTAGGGTAAGCTATTGAATAGTAAATGCAAAAAAATGAAAAATGTGAAGTGTACCTTATTCCCTTGCTCAAAACAGGGAATGAATGAAATTCCTAAAAGCTCTAACCTACCCAGCTTATAAATAAGCAGTCTAAATAACCCATAAGCTCTTCCTTTTCTAGCTTATCTTCCAAAAGCTCAAAACCAAAATTCTTGATTCCCAATGGCACAGTAACTCTCAAAAGTTATTTAAAAAGCTCAAATAAATAAAACAGGTTCTAAAAGCTTAGAAAACCTTATAGGAGTGACTTATAAATGAGGGTGAGCTTAAATGCATAAAAACAGAGTTTGCTTAAACATAAAACTGAAATTTTCATTAATATTTTAAAAGGTTACAATACTTTGAAATGTAAAGACAGAAATTTAAAGACAAGAAAACATAAATTAAGACATTTAAAAATAAAATTAAAACTACAACTACACTACTCCTAGTTGTTTTCTACTTCTGTCTTCTTTCTCTTTAATAAGCTGCCTCTTATCTCCGTTCATAATGGTTGCTTTTGTGGTTTTTGCATGTGAGATGAACCAAAAAACACCACTTGGCCCTTCTGTAGCCTGGTCCCCAATCCAGAGAATCCTGCCAAGCCTTCAAATTTGTTTGTTCTTTTTGTCTTGATGAATGGTAGGGTTAGGGATTGCCAAGGTGGAGTTTGGTTGTATGTGGGTGTGGGGTAAGTAGTGGGGTGATGTTTTGTCTCATGTTGCAGGGCACGTGAAGGAGAGGGATGATGAATAGTACTGGGGTAGGTTTTGGCGGGTAAAGGGGGTTATATCTGTTTTGATTGTCAGGGTATAAGTTTGGTGGGATGGCACATTTGGTCCCCCAAGATGTTTTGTTCTATTGCAATAAAAGTCCTTTTGTGGTGTAAAGTTTTGGCAGTATTGCCTCCTTAAGTTGTATAGTGTTGTTGCGTGGGAAGTCCCTAAAGCACTAACGGTGTTAAGGTGTAAAGGGTAATATGGCTAATGGGTTTAAATGGTTTAATAGGTTATGGTTTTGGGCTTTGTTTGGGCCGGCTATTATAAAAGAGAATTTGGGCTTTAATGAAAGGTAAAGTCTTATAAGTCTTCATGTAATGTATAAATGGGCTGACCCAGCCTATGAGATGGGTATGGGTTGGCCCATTTAACATTTCTTTGATATCGGCTCTGCCTTTGACTTTGACTTTGTCGAGGTTGACTTAGGTTGACTTTTGGCTTTGATTTGATTTTTCTTTCACGCTCTTTTCGTTCTCGTGCTCGATTTTATCGTTTTGGCTTCGTATTTTGTCCCTTTCCTTGGATATTCCGTTTACCCTGCACAATACAAAATGCAAAACATACAAATACAATTGTAATTTTTTATGGTACCGTTTTGGTCATATTAAGTCTGGTTTTAATGGAAAATGGGTATGTGTATTAAGCACATACCAAGCCTTCTAAGCAATTCCTACAACTAGGAAAATTATCCACAAAATAGAGTCCAGAGTGATATCCTTCGAAACTGGATCATTTTAATGATTCCTAGAAGTATGACTCCTAGACTAGCTACAAGACTCATAAATAAAAAAAAGCGCTTATTGGGAGGCAACCCATTCTTTTATTTCTTGCATTTTAGGTGTGTCGTGTGTTTTATTCTTTATTGTTTGTTTTTCTAGGTTTGAATTATATGTAATTATGCTTTGTTTTGTCTTTAACTTCGTCTTAATTGCAATCAAAAGTATTTTGCATCAAATAAGTGTAGGAGAATATATCGGGTTTTTAAGAACCATTTTCAAACATGTAAAATAAATAGTTTATATTAATTCGCATCTTGTGTGTTTGTTTTGAGCCATATGATTGCACTAATCGTTTTTGTGGTTTATGCAGTACATTTTTATAGGAAATAACTAATAGGATATTTGTGCAGAACTTTTTCCAAGAAACAAAGAAAAATCAATTTACAGTAAATGGAGACGTCGTTAGGAATTTTTCTTGGCAACGTTGCCAGCCCCAGCTACAATAAATTTCCTATTTTCTTGAATTTTTAAAAAATTAATTTTGTGTAATCCGTAATTTTTAATTTTCCTAATCTTTGCAGAAAACCACAATTACATTAGTACATTCATCCTATCTTTATTGCTTTCGTAGTGTCTAAACCTAATAAACCAGGTTCTAAATTATTATCTTGTAGAATTTTACGCGTGGTGTAGGTTTCTTGTCTTTGATATGGGCAGGTTATATTTGATAAGAAGAACCCAAAGTTCTGAGGATTTTGCACAATGGACGATACCATTGGATGAAATGATTAGGCCAGTTAACTGTTTTCTTCTCCTATATTGACAAACACTAAGGGAGTACTAGTTCTATTAGCTTTTATCTACATTCCCATTATTCGTTTTTTGGGTACTTGTAGTTACTTTCCTAATTTAGAAAGACTAATGCTTAACTAATTTAAATACTAGACTTAATTCATTCCTAGGAATACACTATATTCTCTTTACGCTCATACTACAATTATTCACCAAATAACACGATAACGCATACAATCATGCTATCATTTCCATAGTTATAAAATGTGAACGAAATGAAATAGCAACTAAAACACAAACTCAATCACATTAAAGAGGAACAGTCGCCTCATGGATTGATATCAAATACCAGATTAAAGATCACATAGCTCACTATTATACACATAAAATAATATTAAGTCAACTCTAAAGGTTTGACTAACCTGCTCAAGTCACGGTTGTCACAGTATCCCCTCCTTAAGGAAATTTTGTCCTGAAATTTAACTAGTAGGTTCAACAGCACAGTCAGCAAACAATCAGGGATACTTAGCTTTCATATGGTCCTCACGTTCCCACGTGAACTCAGGGCCACGCTTTGAATTCCAATGAACTTTAACGATTAATCTTACTATGTTTCAAACTCTTAACCTCACGGTCCATAATTTCTACGGGTTCCTCCAACAAAACGAAGGGTTTTGTCAAACTTGATCTCTGCTAGTGGTCAACATGCAGATTTTGCATCCGCTAAACACTTCTTCAAATTCAACACATGAAATGTGTCATGCACGCTACTCAACTCTTCGGGCAATCTTAACCGATAAGCTACCGGTTCGATCCTTTTAAGGATTTCAAATGGTCCTACATACCTTGGTGCCAACTTACCTTTCTTTCCAAAATGTATCACGCCCTTCCAAGGCGACACCTTCAGTAACACTCGATCCCCAACCTCAAACTCTAGTGGCTTGCGCCTATTATCAGCGTAGCTCTTTTGACGATCTCTCGCCGCTTTGAGCTTTTCCTTTATCAAGACTACCTTATCAGTCGTCTCTTGCACCAATTCCGGTCCAATCAACCTGCTTTCTCTAATTTCAGCCCAAAAACGGGCGACCTACATTTCCTTCCATACAGTGCTTCAAACGGAGCACATCGAATACTCGAATGATAACTATTATTATAAGAAAATTCAGCTAACGGTAGGTGAACATCCCAACTGCCACCAAAGTCGATCACACACGCTCTTAACATATCCTCCAATGTCTGAATTGTACGCTCACTTTGTCCATCCGTCTGAGGATGATAAGCCGTACTCATATCCAATCGCGTCCCTAAGGCTTTCTGTAATGTTTGCCAGAAACGTAATGTAAACCGTCCATCTCGATCTGAAATAATCGACACAGGCACTCTATGCCATGCGACGATCTCATCGATGTACAGCCTTGCCAACTTCTCTATACTGTAATCCTCACGTGTCTCGATTCATCTTAGCTTTTCCTTCCTATATGTTACCCGACTACCCATCTCGTTTCATGTTTTGAAAAAATTTAGTTTGTTATTCTATGGTTGGAGCCATGTTTAGGAATGTACTTTCGACTTTTAGATTTTTAAGTATTTTAATATTATGACTTAAGTATTTACTGGAGTATTTCCGCGTGTGATGAGTTGAATGATTTGAATTATGTGTTATATGGTGTGTTAACCTTAAGAAGTGTCATCATAGGAAGGAGTACACTTGTGAAAGGGGGCATCTATAATTATGGTGACCAACCTAATTATACATGCGCCACAACACAAGTAGACTTGCAAGTATGATTACATGGATTGATGTTGACACGTTATATGTTGGTTATACTTGTATGTATATGGTAATGTATAGAGTATGATAAGATTATGGATTGGAAATCCTTATTATATCGTCTAATGCATATAAATTCTATTTATAGAAATGGCTCCAAACCGACGAAGCAATTCCGGAAACGACAAAAACCCCAACATTGCTGCTATAACAACGCAACAGATGCAAAACATCATCCTTCAGATTGTCACGCAAGTGACCAACAACATTATCAACAACAATAACAACAACGACAACAATGCAAATAATGGGAATGGTGGGAACAATGGATGTTCTTACAAGACGTTCTTGGCTTGTAATCCCTGAGACTATGATGGAAAAGGAGGTGCGATAGCACTTACCCGATGGATTAAGAAAATGGAGTCTGTGATAGACAATAGTGGATGTGCGGAGAATCAAAAGGTGAAGTATGTTGCAAGTTAGTTCATAAATAAGGCCTTGACTTGGTGGAACACTCAGGTTCAGGCAAGGGGTCATGAAGCTGTTATAGGAATGACATGGGTTGAGTTTAAGGCGTTGCTTGTGGAAGAGTTTTGTCCAAGTAACGAAATGGAGAAGTTGGAGAGTGAATTCTGGAATCATACTATGGTTGGGGCTAATCATGCAAGGTACACTGATCGGTTCCATGAGTTGACCAAAATAGTCCCACACTTGGTAACTCTTAAGTCGAAGTGCATCGGAAGGTATATAAATGGATTGGCACCTCAAATTCATGGAATGCTCTGAGCAACCCAACCAACCATGATACAGAGTGCTATTCTTAAGGTTGGGATACTTACTAATGAGGCAGTCCGTTGTGGTACACTGACAAGGAGTAGTGAGAAAGAAAGGAAGTGAAAGAAACAAGTAAACAAGGAGGTTCATGAAAAGATAATAAGAAGGCAAAAGTGGGAAAAGGGTTTGTGGCGACAACTCCTCCTAGAAATGAAAATGTAGGCTCACATGCTAAGTGTGCTAAGTGTTCTGCTTATCATCCAGAAGGTAGACCTTGTAGGTTGTGTTTTAACTGTCAGAAACCGGGCTACTTTGCCAGAGATTGTCGGGCGCCGATTAAGCAGGTGATGCCAGTTAGTGCAGTTAGGATGGGAAATAATCAGAGGGTTTGTTATGAATGTGGGAGCTCCGAACATCTTCACAATACTTGTCCTAAGTTAAACCGAGCACCTGGCCAAGCAGGAAACCGTCTAGCTTTGGAGGGCAACCAAAATACCCAGAACAATGGGAATCAAGCTAGAGGAAGGGCCTTTAGTGTGAATGCAGTCGATGCCCTACGGGATCTTAACATTGTAACGGGTACTTTCTCTTTAAACGATCACTTTGCTACTATACTTTTTGATTATGGAGTTGATTTTAGTTTTACTTCGACTAAATTTGTGCCCTTACTAAATGTGAAACCTAATATTGTAAGCCCTGGATGTGTAATAGAAGTAGCTAACGGTAAGAAAGAAGAAGTTGATAGGATTATCCGTGACTGCAAACTAGAACTAAGAAATTCCTTGTTTACTATAGATTTGATACCATTTGGTCATGGAAGTTTTAATGTGATTGTGGGGATGGATTGGTTATTTAAGAAATAGGTCGAGATAAAAATCCGTCTGATGCCTTAAAGATCCAAGTGTGAGTGGCGTATAATGCTATGTACGATGTAGTATACTGCCGTAGTTAAAAATGGCACTTGGGATAACTTGTACCAAGGCCCACAGTGTTAATATGGTTCGCTCTATGTGGTTATTTAAACATAAGTTTCATGCTGATGGGACTTTGAGCCGTTATAAGGCTCGTTTGGTTGCTAACAGTAGTAGTCAGCAACTTGGTGTTGATTTTGATGAGACATTTAGCCTGGTTGTCAAACCAGTCACTATTCGCACGGTTCTTAACCTTGCTGTGTCTCGTAAGTGGCCAATTCACCAACTTGATGTTAAGAATGCTTTTCTTAACAGTGATTTATCTGAGACCGTCTACATGCATCAGCCACCCAGTTTTTTTGATGTCAGGTTCCCTAACCATGTTTGTCGTTTGCAGAGATCTTTATATGGACTAAAACAAGCACCTCAAGCTTGGTTTCAGCGTTTTACAGGTTATGCCACACGAGCCGGATTTTATCATAGTCGTTAGGATTCTTCTCTATTTATTTATAGACAGGGATCTTAGGTTGCTTATCTTCTTTTATATGTGGATGATATTATTCTTATGGCTTCTTCAACAGCACTTCTTCATCAACTTGTTGATTCTTTACATCGTGAGTTTGACATGACTGACCTCGGGGCACTTAATTATTTTCTTGGTATCTCTACTGTTCGTCACTCTACAGGTTTATTTTTATCTCAACGAAAGTACACTCTTCAGCTCCTTGAGCGTGCTCACATGGTTAATTGTAACCCCTCTCAAACACCAGTAGATACGGAGTCCAAACTGGGTCCGAACGGGGTTCCGGTTCAGGATCTTACTATGTACCGACGTCTTGCAGGGGGGCTTTAGTATCTCACATTTACACGTCCAGATTTGTCTTATGCAGTTCAATAGATTTGCCTTTATATGCACGATTCGCGAGAGCCACATTTAGCTGCTCTCAAGCATATCTTGCGATATATTTAGGGTACTTTAGATCTAGGCCTTCACTTATATGCATCCTCCACTACCTTTCTGGTTGGTTATACTGATGCTGATTGGGCGGGTTGTCCATCTACACGCAGGTCTACCTCAGGTTATTGTGTCTTTTTGGGTGATAACCTATTATCTTGGTCCGCTAAATGATAGCACACTCTTTCACGCTTCAGTGTCGAAGTTGAATACCGAGGTGTTGCCAACGTTATGACAGAGATTGTATTGCTTCGCAATCTTCTTTGTGAGCTACACTCTCCTTTATCGATTGCAACTCTTGTCTACTGTGATAACATTAGTGCTGTTTATATGTCTGCCAACCTTGTTCAACATCAACGGACGAAACACATTGAGATCGACATTCACTTCGTCCGTGATATGGTTAGCGCTGGTCAGGTTAGAGTTCTACATGTACCTTCTCGCTACTAGTATGCTGATATCTTCACCAAAGGACTTCCCTCAGCTTTGTTTGAAGAATTTTGGTCCAGTTTGAGCGTCCATCCCCCTCTCGCTCCAACTCCAACTGCGAGGGCGTATTAGTTGGCAATATTAGTTAAAATATTTGATTGGTCCTTTCCTATAATAGTCATCTCTATGTTTAGTATGATTACTCACGCTTAGTCATGATAAGTTGTCTCTTAGCTGTTTCATGCTTATCTTGGGCTCAAAGCCCTATCTCT
>BQNB010201910.1:0-10875 GCA_026074375.1 Tanacetum coccineum
AGAGGTCTTGGGTTCGAGGTTGGCAGACACCCCTTTTTGCACTTTTTTTATTTTTCAAAACTCAAAGAACAAAAGTTGTAAAATGATTCGTTCAAACTACACCTTAAAATATATATAATATATAATAAAATATAGAATATATATAGTAAGAATAGTCTAGAAACAAAGTCAATAAAACCGAGAAGTAGTATAGAATGTTCCCGGGTCGTTTATTCCCAACAAGGATGTGCTGGAAAATCGATACAGTCGGAAGATTGGAGTTTGAATGAGAAAAATGATTTGAGAGTGTGAAAAGTTAAATTAAGCAATAACAAACAAAAACGTTTAAGAAAATCCAAAAAAAGTATGAAATTAAGCTAGAAAACAAGAGCACGGATCCCGAACAAAGGGGGAAAAACCTAAAATCTTTAAAATTAACCCTACGAAAAAAATTTCACTTCTAAACTACTCTATGAGCCAAATAACGAAGAATGAAAAAGACTAGACCGAAAACGAAGGTCGTTTGACCCAAAAACGAGTCAAGACAAAAACCGCACCCGACCCCGTTCTTTAAAAGACAAAAAGTTGTAAAAATGACCCTACGAAAAGTTTTATATTTTTCCTACAAACTAGATGACTAAAGAAAATTTTCTAAAAAAGAAAAATATTTTTTTGCTAATTTTTGTATTTTTTATGAATTTTTTAAACTTTTAACGAAATTAAATTGTAAAAAATAATAATGACTTTGAAAAATTCTGAAAATTTTACTAAAAATACTTTACCCTATAACTAACCTACGAAAAATAAGAAACAAAAAATTTGCTTATTAATAAGCCCGTAATAAGCTATAAACAGCTTATAGGCTTATAAGCCTAAAACGTATATAAATATCTAAGCCCTTGGGACTATAACGAAAAAGTCCCAAGGGCGCAGCGGTAAGAGGTGTTGTGTAAAGAGAGGTGTACGAGGGTTGAGACCCGGGTTCGAGTCTTGCTCACCCGGGTAACCCCTTGTCTCCTTTTTTTTTTGGAAAAACTTTGTGAAACAAAGTTGTTAAGAGCTCGATGAGCTTAACCAATTTTCAAAACACACATTTTCTTAAAAGCTTATCAATAAGCTTAAAAACAGCTTTAAAATGACAGTTGCTAAAAAATGTAGCTAAAGGCTTCAAAAGCTAATGTCTTTTGGACATTGCACCAATAACTACGACTTAGGCGAAATAAGCTAAGTGGAGGGACTAACCTAACCTAAATAACACAAAGGTCTAAAGCTAAAACTAATAAGCATGAAAGAGCTTAAAATGGCAGTAAAGCTAAAGTGAGCTTTAAGACAAAAAGGAGCTTAACTGTTGGCACTCCAATAAGCAAAAAAATGAGAAATAAGAAACACCACCTAACACATTAACCGAAAAACTATAAGGAACACATTTTGAAGCTAGTGAAAAGCTTAATAACAAGAGGGTAGCTTATACACACAGCAGTACTAACCTTGGAAGTTAGTACTGTTGGTGTGAAATGGCTTAGAGTCCACTTTTGGCTCAAAAATAAGCAATCTTAAAAGGCTATTAAGACTGAGAAACTTAGCAGGCTTGTCTAAGAGCTTATTGGCTCTCCAAATAAGCCAAAAGCTTGGCATGGGTTACACTAAAAAGCTAGGAAGAAAGTCTATAAAGTCACCCCCTTAGCAACAGGGAAATTAAGCTTAAATCAAGGGGGCCTAATTTTTGATCAGCTTATTTTAAGCTGTCCAATAAGCTCAAAATTGAAAAGATAAGTTAAAACAGCTAAAGTACACTAGGAAATGGACTTGTGCACAAATTTTAAGAAACCAAAAACCATTTAAACCTGCTGATTTTTAAGAGTGAAAAAGGGCTTTTTAGTTTTTTTAAAAACTGCCACTTAAAAACTTGGTGGTTTTGACTCAACAAGTCAAATGACACAAAGAGGTTTTGACAGCTTGTTTTAATACACACAAAAACACCTCTTTTTGAACTAAAACACAGATCCAAGTGCTTAACTAAATAAGCACTTGTAGCTTCTTTTTAAAAACCACAGTTTTGAAAATACTTATAAAAACTTGAAAAACAGGTTTAGGCTTAAAAACTTTTAGCAAATCAGACTTAATTGAGCTTAATACCTAAGCTAAAACTTAACTTGTGACCACAACCCATACAAAAATCATTTTTGACCCGTTTTTACTCTTAACCCAAACACCCCTTTAATATTTGAAAAATGACTTTTAAACCTATAAAAGCTAAGTTAAACTGAAATTTTAAAAAGATTACTACTACTTAAGCAATTTTAAACAATAAAAAGATAAAAAACAGAACTAATAAGCAATTTAAAGTGAAAAATAAGCTAGGGACAGAAATAGCTAATGTAGACAGATTGTTAAAATTGCACAAAAATAAAATGGAAAAAAAATGCCGAGAAGGCCTACTTTAAAGCATTACTAAACATCAATAAGCACAAAAGAACAGAAATAAGCCAAAAATAAGCTAATAAGCTATTGCTACAGTAATAAGCAAAATTTTAACAGGAAATCATACCTTAAATCCTTTGCTCAAACAGGATTATTGAAACTTAATAAGCTCTAAATCCTACCCAAAGCTTATAAACAAGCTTAAACTAAGCAAAACCCAATAAGCCTTCCAAAATAGCTTATTCATCCATAATTCATCATCATACAGGTAACTTTTTTCAAAAGTGTTTGTATAAAAAAAGTTGAACAGGTTATAACAATAGCTTATATTGAGAGCTTTTTAGATTTTAAGAAGGCAATTGTAACTTAGAACACAATTATAAAAACAACTGAATTTTCATTAAAAATTGAAGTACAAGTACAAGAAAAACTTTAAACTGAAAACTCAAACTTAAAACACTAAAAACTACTTAAAAATTACTTCCTTGGCCTCAAGGGCTTTACAATGCTTAAATAGGAAAAAAACGACTAGGGTCTTGCTTCTTGTCTTTACTTGGGTGTGTTACTTTGAAGACACAAAACAGGCTTCTTGTGCTTGTTGTGAGAGTGTAGACAACACAAACAGTTCCTAGCCTTTGGATTGCTTTTGTGCTTGTTCGGATCATCATCCCACCCCTATCATCCCGTGCTCAAAGTAGTGAATTGCCAATTGCAATTTTGCTTGTAGAAGTGGTAGTGGAGGGGGAGGGAAAGGTTTATCCATGGTGAAATTGGGGTTACAGGGTAAAAGAGAGGAAGAGGACCCGTGAGTTGTGTTGGGGAAAAAAAGCGGGAAAACATGTTATAAAAAATGTTTTGGGGTTGACAGGGAAAAGAGGTTTGTGGGTTGGCAACTTTGGGTCCCCAAAGTTATATATCTCTTTTGCACCATACATCCCTGAGTTTATTGGTGAGTTGGGGACTTTGGCAAATTTTTCCCAGTCCCCAAAATTACTATAACGAGTTGCAGTGCACGTCCTATGATAGGTATCAGAATGGACTTGGCAGTTTTGCCCTTGTGGTTCTAACTTTGCCAAATTGGCATTTTTGCCATCTCTTTAAGCTTTTTGTTTTCTTCTTTAAATAATTTAGTGTTTTTGACAAATTAACCCTCAAACTAAATTTTTCATGACTTTTGCTTGGGATTGACTTGGTTGACTTTTCTACACTTGGCTTGGACCTTTGACTTTGTCTTTTTCCTGCTTTTCATTCCGTGTTCCGGTTTTGTCGTTTTGGCTTTCGTTTTTGTCTTTTTCTTAGATATCCGTTCCCGTGCATCAACACAATTAGCAAAACAAGCGTATATTTTGCATATTAAGTCCGGTTTTTGGTTATTTTAGCTCGTTTTTAAAGGTAAAAGGTATGTGTCATTAAACACATACCAGATGCTTGATCTTATGCCCAAATATTCGCCTCGATCTCTAAAAACCTTAATCAACAAAGAAACATTTAGTGAAAGTAGCTAGGACCCCAATTGAATAGAGAATTGCCACATTCATTCCTAAACAATTACCCGAAAAAAACTTGGAGAACCCAGGCACGATTTCTTATTCCTTGTTAATTTCTTCTGGGATTAATACATGCCACGCCTTGGCCGATCGTGGTGGAGCAAGCTTTAATCTTATGCCATAGTCGTCTGGAAACATCTCTCCTCTTCCGTACTAACCCCAACTTGCATGACGCAAGAATTAGCAGATCGATATTCTCTGAACCAATCGTAACGCTGAGGACGGTCTATGTACGGTGGAAAGTTCCAATTTCCTTCAGATTTCATAGTCGTCGATTTTGAGGACCAACCCCCGAGTAACCTCTAATCCTCGGAGGTAGTTCTTAAAACCAGTCCGATGCATTAATCGATGTATACGAGGGTGGATATAACCTATTCGTGTTGGCAGAGAGGCCATTACAATTCAATCTGGACAAACTTCGAGATACACGCAATTACAATCATATGACGGCAAACATCGAATATGACGTCATTGATAAGGCTTGTTAAGAATACTCTCAAAGAAGTTCTTGCTTTCTCAATGTGATCTACGGTGCAATCCCAGTCCTTACTACGATCCAATCGTCCTCTACTTTTCTCCAACTTTAACTCCCATTCGGGACATGATTTCTCCTTTTCGAAGAAGCCGCCCTTTGCTTAGCTATAAGGATGATCCAACTTCACCGAAGTTGATCCAACATAGTTATGACGCCGATGGGGACATTTTCTCCTCGAATGCAATTCTTAATAGTGATACCGTCACACCACCACCCCCCCCCTCCCCATTAAGGAAAAAATTATTTTTCCGAAACTCGAAAAGATCTTAAAATTTGAAAAGCTAAACTAATGAAAATTATTCAGATCAATGACCCCATGAGATGAACTCAAGGACTTCACTTCATTTGGAATTTGCATTTTGGAGAGGGGGGACGACAAGTTACCCTCATAATTGCAAAAGAATCTAAAAAATGAGGAAAAGGCAGCACTAATCAGGTCCTTAAGTCCCACAAGAGCAGCCATCGCTTGGAAACTTTTCTGATATCAATGGTAACAGACCACAGAGTTTTGTACCCACAAAATTCTCATCAAGAGAACTACGAACACGACGGTTCAGCATCAAAGGCGGGTACATCCAAAAATCCATGACGTCAACAAGAGGAAAGAAGGTGAAAAAACTTCTTGAAGCCGGCGGATGGATTTATCCGATCTCTGGACAGTCCATGGGTAATGCCCGGTGCATTTTGTACCAATAAAGGGTGGCATGACCGGCGTCAAAATGATTGAACAATGATCTTATTCCGACGCGATTGGTCACAGGGTGAGAGTGGGCATCGACAATAGAAAGTTAAACGACACCCAAAGGACCCTACTTTCCACTATCCTTTATGGACCAAATAGCTCGAAAAGACTCGCAGGAAACAATTCTATTGTTTCCATCGATGCTTTTCGGTTATTTACAGATTCCCATAGACCCAAAGACCAAGAAAAAGACAACCTTAACTTGCCCCATCAGAACAGAACATTTGCCTACCGCCGCCGCATGCCTTTTGGCTATGTAACAATGCACCTGGCACGTTCCACGAATGTATGATGCCATCTCCACACAGAAATCGAAAAAAACGATTTGGAATGTGTTTATGGATGACTTTTTGAGTCTTCGGGGATTCTTTCTCTACATGCCTATCCCATTTAGACAAAATGTTAAAATGGTGTGAAGACACCAATTTGGCCCTCAACTGGGAGAAAAGCCATTTCATGGTAAAAGAAGGCATTGTTCTTGGACACAAAATCTCTAAATCAGGAATTGAGGTCGACCGACAAAAGTTGACGTAATCGCCAAGCACACCTCACCCGACTACTGTGAAAAGTGTCCGAAGTTTCTGGGCATGCTGGTTTTTATCGACGTTCATATAAGAACTTCTCAAAAATATCCGCCCAATTGACTCAACCTGATTGAAAAAGACTCCATTTATTCTTCTCAAAAAAGTTGTATCGAATCTTATTACACTTAAAAAGAAAATTGAATGTGGCCACCAATTAATTGCACCCGACTGGGACTTGCCTTCGAACACATGTGTGATGCAGGTTATTTGCAATTGGGCAGTCCTAAGGGCAATGAAAAAACAGCATTCCCAACCCATTCACTATGCCAGAAACCATGACTGAAGCCACGCACACTACACTACGACCGAAAAGAAATACTGCCGTAGTGTACGCTTTTTGAGAAATTTCGTCATATCATGTTTTGTCTAAGAGTCAAAGTGTATACCGACCCATAATCTACCATAGAAGTATACTCTTCGCTAAAAAGGATGCTAACCCAAGCCTGATGCCGTGACCTTTGCTCCAATAATTCGAGTGTTGTTCCATCCGAGACAAAAAAGGAGCAAAAATTTGGCCGCCGATCAAACTTTCCAGACTTGAGAACCCTCATCAAATAAACTCGAGAACAAGAAATCACGAAACATTTCCCTCGATACTTCTTTGATCGATTGCTCTTCATGTTGATATGACCCCATGGGTTGCAGATTTTGCAAAATACCATGCGGGAATTTCCATTGTCAAGGAATGTCATCCCAAACAGAAAACACGTTTTTTAACGAGTCAAACACTACGCTGGGATACCCCTTTTTTGTTTAAAATCTGTGCGGATCAAATGAATCCGGCGATGTGTGCACGCAGAAGAAGCTCTCGACATTCTCGAAGCTTGCACAATGACCCATCGGGGGACATCACGGTGCAAATCTCAACCGCCAAAAAGGTCCTTTGATGCCCGGATCTTTTTGGCCTTCAATATATACAAGATGCACCACTAGTTTAGGTTAAAAAATTGTGACCTCCTGCCAACGCAGCAAGGAAAAATTTCACAAAGGATAGATGCCCCTCCAAATTCCATCCAAGTTGTGATATCTTTGACTTTGGGGCATCGACTCCATGGACCCTTCCATCTTCGAGAGCAACAATACATACTCGTGGCGGTCGATTAACTGCAAATGGGTGAAGCAAAGGCGCTCCCCACCAACGACGCCCGAGTACTTTTGCAAATTTCTTAAATCTCTTTTTGGCCAGATTATGACTCTCACCGTGCCTTCATCAGTGATCGAGGTACAACATTTTTTGCAATGACCAGTTTTACAAAGGTCCTGATAAATATAGGAGGCTCTCATCGTCTCTCCACCGCGTATCACCCACATGACAAGTGGGCAGGTTGAAGTATCAATCGTGGTATAAAAGAATCTTGAAAAGTACAGTGGGCGAAAATCGTGCCCTCTTTGGTCGAACAAACTAGATGAACGCTCTCTGGCCTTCCGTACAACGTTCAAAAACAACCATCGTGGAGCACTCTCGTACAAGCTTGTATAGGAAAGAGCATGTCATCTGCCGATTGAGTTGGAGCACAAAGCTTACTGCCCTATAAAACACATGCAAACTTTGATCTCAAACCACGGTGAATCAATGCAAATTCAACTCAATGAATTAAAGGAACTGCAAGATCAAGCCTATAAAAATTCATTATCTTACAAGAGAAAAACCTAAGAGGATTCAAGACGCAAAGACAAAAACCGCGTTTTCAATGTCGGTGATCAAGTCCTCCTCTTTAACTCAAGATTGAAAATTTTCTCCGGCAAGTTGAAGTCCCGCTGGTCAGGACCATTTACCATTGTTCAAGTTTTCCCGTATGGCACCGTTGAGTTATCCCAAAACTCCAGGCCAAACTTCAAAGTAAATGGTCATCGTCTGAAGCACTACTTTTGGAAGGTGATATCCATTTCTGGATAACCCTCATCCATACATCCCTAAGACAACTAATTCTGGAAAGTGGGTCAAGCTGATGACCCTAAAACAAAGCGCTCTGAGGCAACCCCAAAACTTATCCTAGTTTATCAGTAGTAGTAGTATGCTAGCGTAGTAATGAATAAGTGGTTTTACGTTGTTTGTGAAGAGAGGCTATGCCTCTTTCTTTTCCATGTTTTATTTTTTTGTGCTGTTTTGTCCAGATGTCCCGGATTTTGAAGCCCTCTCGTGGCTCCGGAGGTATTTGTCCCTTGCGATCAAAAGACTTCACAATCATCAGCTTCATTTGGAATCCCGATATCCTAATCTTATCAACTAACGTTTATCTTTAAGCATACTTCATAAACGGCTTAGATGTACTAAAAAACCCATCGTACAACATTGAGGACAATGTTTCATTCTATTATTGTGGGATCTATCGATTTGATATGTGCCTGCAGCCAGTTGTTTTCTCTCTCACTAATCCTGTTTTTTAACCACCAAAATGTTCAAAAAAAGGAAATAAAAAATAAATTAAATTAAAAAAATTTCAAAAATAAATTAAGTTGTTTTTTTCACAATTTTACTTACCCTGCAAGGTAGAATAAGAGGTAAATTTTGACTCGATACGAGCGTGTTGACTCTAGCTTGTTCCTTAACTTTTAGACTAAGCGTTCGCGAATATTCCGAAAAGCGAAAAATGAAAGTTTTAAGTATGACTGGATGCTAAACAAGATTATTTGGAAATCTTAAGAGCTCATAATGTAATTTGGCGCTTTTTCTCCCATAAAAGTCGTCCTTATTAATATAGTGCTACTATTGAAATAAATCTAAATCAATAATTTATTAGTATATAGCCAATCAAACTTTAGCCCCAATTTATACTTGAATTTTTCAAAAACACGTTTTCCCAATAAAAAAAATAAAAAAAAAATAAAAAATGATGAAAAAAAAATGCAAAAATATAAACTGTGGGTTGATAAAAGTTTGCTGTATCTTGCCGGCTCACAACCGATGTTACAGCCTTCTAAAGAAAACCCATAGTAAGAATAATTATCCAAGACTGATAAAAGTTTGCTGCATCTTGCCGGCTCACAACCGATGTTGCAGCCTTCCAAAAGGTCGAGGTTTACAAATTGCATAAATGGTTAATATTAAGTGTGAATAAGAGATCTCTTTTTGTTAAATTCAAATATGCTTTTAAACTTTGGCTATTATATTTTATAAGCTATGTGCATACGGAAAACGTGAGAGTTTTTGAAACCTAAGGTCCGTGAGTCCCGATACTAGTCTCTGTGGGGTGTCAAAAGCCTGGTCACTTAACCGCAAGGTTGGGATGTGCCGAGACGAAAGTCGCTACATGGGATGATCTCGCCTTCAAACTCATTATTCTCGGGTGGAACGTGAAACATAGAATGTTGCAAACATTGATCCATGGTTGAAATTCAAAATAGCACATACACCTAAGATATAAATTGTCGGGAGTGAAAAGTTTACAAATTGCAAATATGAGTAGTGTTAGCATCTTAACTCATAATTAACGGTGATTTCGTTTTAAGCTTGGTTTGGAATAAGTGAAAAGTCGGGAACGATGAATTTATCCTTTTTGGGGCATTCTCGGATCGAAATGCATCTTGTTCTATGATCCCTTAAAGTTATTAAATAACGAAAGTCAAAACATTCTAGTTAGTTGATTAATGAAAAATGAAAAATACAAAAAGATGTGTAGGAATAGGTGTATATATAAAAAATGGTAAAGACGGGGATTTTCAAAACTTTTGAGTCTTTAACTTCCTCGATGAACACTTAGCTACTTTTCGAGGTTATTAGTCGAGGGTGATCGAGATTCTTAGTTTTCCAAATGCTTACTTCATAGCATTGCGTGAGGACACGGCAATACCTTAGTATGGGGGATTTTGGTATGTGTTTAATTACACACACCTTTTACCTTTAAAAACAAGTTAAAATAACCAAAAACGGACTTAAAATGCCAAAAATATGCTTGTTTTGCTAATTGTGTTGTGCAGGAACGGATATCTAAGAAAAGGACAAAAAACAAAGCCAAAACGACAAAACCGGACACGGAATGGAAAAGCTTGGAAAAGACAAAGTCAAGACAAAGCCCAAGTGAGAAAAAGTCAACCAAAGTCAACCCCGACAAATCCAAAGTCAAAAAGTGAAGAAAAATAAGTTTATGGGCCAAAATTGCCAAGTCTCTGACTTATTAAATAAAGGATATAAAGAAGATACTTGTGAGGGACTAAAACTGCCAACTCACTAAAGTATAAACCACAAGGGCCATTTCTGCCATCCCTCAAAAGTTATAACTCACAAGGACCATGGATGCAATAACAAGTATAACACTTGGGGGGTGTTTCTGCCAAGTCCCCAAACTTTAACAACCACAAGGACGAAACTTGAAATAACCCTATAATCCTTGAGGGGCTTTTATTGCCAATCTCCCAAACTTCACCCCTGGATTTAAAACACTGTACATCTTCCCAAAGATTTCCCGCCAAACTTATAACTCCCTACTCCTGTCTCTATCAACCTCGTTGACCTCCCCACATCACTCCAAAACCATCACCACCTCTTACCCTACCCCCCCCCCCACATGGGCTGTTATCCAAGCTGGCAATCCTTTACATCCTTATTGGCCAAGAACAAATCGATGGTTGATATAATTTGTGTGGGCAGCAAGCTTAACCAAGGGACAGGATTGATTTGAGTTTCCACTCTCACAACAAACACATATGCTGTTTTGTGTCTACAAAGAAGCACACCAAGGAGAGAAGACAAAAAGTGCAAACCCTAGCTTATTTTGCTATATAAAGCTTTTGTAAGCCCTTGAGGCAAACTAGTTAGAGGTAGTTTTTGTTAGTGTGTAAGTTTTAGAAGTTCAGTTTTAATTTTTTAGTGTAACTCAGTTAAACTTTCATGTACTTGTAATTTTTTTTAATGAAAATGGAGATTTAAGTTTCAAATTGTTTTCCAAGTTCTTGTTTCTTGAAGCTCACTTTTAAGCTCAATATAAGTCACTTTCTAATCTGTTTTAAACTACAATACAAAAATTTAAGAAAAATTTAAAAGAAAAAAAAGGGGTTACTGTTTGATTAAGCTAAGGATGAATGAGCAAACATGGATGGCTCATTGGGTTGCTTAGTTTAGCTTATTTA
>BQNB010201912.1:0-10875 GCA_026074375.1 Tanacetum coccineum
TTTCTAGAATGCACACCCTATTAAGCATGCATTAATGGTTAATCCTACAATCTATACTTCATGTATTAAACAATTCTAGGCTGCTGTCAAGGAAAAATCTGTTAATGGGGAAGTACAATTACAAGCCCTAGTGGATGGGAAGAAGATAATCATAACTAAATCAACTGTGAGAAGAGATCTTCAACTGGAAGATGCTGAAAGTATTGATTGTCTACCCAATGCTACCATCTTTGAACAACTTGCATTAATGGGGTATGAGCAGGTTTCATAAAACTCACTTTCTATAAAGCATTCTTCTCCCCATAATGGAAATTCCTTATTCATACTGTTTTACAATGCTTAAGTCTAAAAATCAACAAGATCAATGATACCGAGAAGTAGTATAAAATGTTCCCGGGTGGTTTATCCCCAACGAGGCTGGAATGGAAAATCGATACAATCGAAGATTTGAGTTTGAAGGAAGGAATTAATTTGGGAAGTTGAAAAAGTCAAATTAGATAATAACGAACTAAAACGTTTAAGAAAAACCTAGAAATTATGAAATTAAACTAGAAAACGAGAGCCCGAATCCCGAACAAAAGGGGGAAAAACCTAAAATCTTTAAAAATAACCCTACAAAAAAATTTTCACTTCTAAACTACTCTAGGGATCAAATAACGAAGAATGAAAAAGACTAGACCGAAAACGGAGTTCGTTTGACCCAAAAACGAGTCAAAACAAAATCCCGTACCCGGACCCGTTCTTTAAAAGATGAAAAGTTGTAAAAATGACCCTACGAAAATTTTTATATTTTTCCTACAAACTAGATGACAAAAGAAAATTTTCTAAAAAAGCAAAATATTTTTTTGATAATTTTTGTATTTTTTATGAATTAAATAAACTTTTAACGAAATTAAATCATAAAAAATATTAAACTATTTCGAAAAATTCTGAAAAATTTTCTAAAAATACTTTACACCTTAACAATCCTACGAAAAATAAAACACAAAAAATTGCTTAACAAATAAGCCCGAAAATAAGCTATTTCAGCTTATTATACTTATAAGCCAAAACGTGTATATATATGAATGCCCTTGAGTCTTTAACGAAAAAGACCCAAGGGCGCAGTGGTAAGAGTGTGTGTAAAAGGGGGACTGTATCGCTTGGTCCCGGGTTCGAGTCTTGCTCACCCGGGCCAAGTGTCTTTCCCCTTTTTTTTTCGAAAACTCAAAGAAGCAAAGTTGTTAAGCTCGTGGGGCTTAACAACTTTGTCTTCTACACCTTTTCACGAAAAGCACTCAATAAGCTTATAAATAAGCTTAAAAGTCGACAGAAATGCTAAAATGGCTTAAAAGCTAAATTTGCTAAGTCTTTTTGGGCTTAGGGTCGTTTTAAGCTAAGACAAAAACTAAAATAAGCTAAGAGGTCTAAACTAACCTAGGTAAGCTGAAAAGAAAAGGAAAAGCTAAACTAAATAAGCTGTTACAGCTTATGATGACAGGAAAGCTAATCAAAGCTTAAAGGGCTAAAAAGCTAAGCTTGGGCATTCAAATAAGCTAAAAAGAAAAGCAATGGGTACAAAAACTAAGTGTACTACCCTAAAAAGCTACTAGAAAACAAAATGAGCTTATGAAATAGGCTGAATAAGCAAAAAATGAAAATTTAAGCAATCTTATATAAACACTTAGCAAAACAGTCCAAAGGGCAGGTTTGGACTTAAAAATAAGCCATCAAATAAGCTCTTCAAGGTTTGAAACTTAGAGGGCTTATTTAATAGCTTATAAGCTCTTGAAATAAGCAAAAAAACTTGGGCTTTGTAACACAATAAGACAAACAAAAAGGGGCTTAAAATCTCCCCTTTGCACCAGGGGAGATTTAAGCTTAACTTTAGTAGCTTATTTGACAGCTTATTAAAAGCTGTCAAATAAGCTCAAATTGAAAAGTCTAACTAAAAACAGATTAAGTCCCCTAGCTTATGGACTTGTGCACAAAATTTTAACTTTTAAAAATCATTTTAGGTTGCTTAATTTTGACAGTGAAGAAGGGTCTTTGCTTTTTTAAAACTGTCACCAAAAGGACTTGGTGAATTCTGACTTACCAAAGTCAAAAGACAAGGGGTTTGTTACAGCCCTTTTTAGACACACTAAACACTCTTTTTTGAACACTTAAACCCAAACTACAAGTGCTTAACTAAATAAGCACTTGTGGTGTCTCTTAAAAGTCACAGTTTCAAAATTGGTTTTAGAAAACCTTGGAAAACAATTTTTAAACCTTGGAACTCTTAAAAACAGCTTAATACAAGCTTAAAACTTAAGCTTAATCAAGCTAAGTTACCTCAACCCATGCCAAGGCTTGTTTTGACCCATTTTAAGGCTTATGCCAAACACCCCTTTATTGAAAGCTGTCAAAGCTAAGTGGACTTAAAATCTATTTTGAAGCTAAAACTTTTAAAACCTTTTATCCACTTCTACTTAAAATGACCTAATTAAACTATTTAAGCTATAAATTGCCTAGCTTATTAGTGAATATAAGCTACTTCTTCAGCTAGGCTTATACTACTTAATGACAGAATAAAAAATAATGAAATCTAGTTGAGTAATTTGACTAAGACAACTTAAGACAATTACAACTATAAGCTATCTAAGCTAAATACAACAGGTTAAGCACAAGAATAAAAGAGAATAAGCAATATGTAATAAGCTAGGAATGCTAAATTGAAATTTAGAAAAGTAAAACCTGAATTTTTGTTGACTCAGTCACTAAGCCACTCTTGTAGAGTGAGTGGCTTAAAAAAAAGCAAACACCTAATGGCTCCTAGCCTCTAAACCTGAGCTTGAAAGCTCAATAAGCTCTTTAAAGCTTATTACCTCCTTGAGCTTCCAAATTTGAATGAACTTGAATGCAAACGGAAGGTATTGAACATTAATGAACAAAAACAGTTTATAAAAGCTTTTAACAAGTTGTGTATAACTTTTGAGCTTAAGAGAATGTAATAAGCTAAAAACAGCTTATTACAAGCTTATTGCTAAAAAATGGCTTATTACTTGAAATTTAAAACATAAACACGATTGAACTTGCTTCATTAATAACTAAAGAAGAGTACAAATGTGGTAACAAAACATTAAACTGAAATTGAAAGGGTTTTGAAACTTAATTGCATGAACAGTACACGAATTTAGAAAATTACAAAGGAAATTTAAAAACTCTAAAACTAACTACTCACTTTCTTCTGCCTTCTTCTTCTTTTATACTGAGTCCTTGTGTTAGTTGTGTGAGAGGGGGAAAGCAAAAAAAATCCTAGCCCTTCAATTTCATCAATAAACAATCTTGGTCGTCGATATGAGCTTAGGGAGATGTGAGATTGCCAACTTGGCAATCTTACAGCTGGGAAAGGTAGTGGAGGGGGAGGGAATGGTTTACCCATGGTGGTGGTGGTAGTCTACAGGGTAAAAACGGGTTAACACACCCGTGAGTTGTGTTTTTGGGGGGAAAGACATTGGCGGGAAAAATTGTTATGAAAAAAGAGAGTGACAGGGTATAAGTTTGGAAGATTGGCACAAATGGTCCCTCTAGGTTATATCTTTCTTTGCACAATTCGTCCTTGTGGTTATATAACTTTGGGGACTTGGCAAAACAAGTCCCCAAGAGTTATATAACTCTTTGCAACATAAGTCCTTGGTAGATACAACTCTTTGGACTTGGCAGAACAAGTCCTTGGAGTATATCTTTGCAAAAATGACAGTTTGGCCCTTCTCTTCTTTTCTCCTCTTTTCTTCTTTAAATATAGGTTTAGGGATTTACAATTTCAGTCCCTAAACTTATATTTCTTTGACTTTTGGCCTCGGGGTTGACTTGGGTTGACTTTGACTTTGACCAGTTGACTTTTCTGTTGACTTTTTGACTTGATTGACTTTCCGGCTTCGATTTGGCTTTGTCTTTCACAGTCTTTTCCATTCCGAGTCCGGTTTTGTCGTTTTGGCTTTGTTTTTTCGTCCTTTTCTTAGTTATCCGTTCCTGCACAATACAATTAGCAAAACAAGCATATATTTGGCATTTTAAGTCCGTTTTTGGTTATTTTAGCTCGTTTTTAAAGGTAAAAGGTATGTGTATTTCAGCACATACCAGCAGTCCTTAGGTATGATTTTAGATGAATGAGAATACGAAAATAATGCCGACTAAGGTTGAGCTAACATTAGAACAATCACAACAAGGTGTTAGTAATGACGTCTTGGTAAGCATTGAAGGGGTCGAAGAATGAAAAATAAATGTAAGGATAAAGTGTCTAAAGAAAGAAGCCCTCTATACAACCTTAGGCAGAAACAGGGCCAATACATAATCTATCAGAATCACAAGATGATTACTAATATTAAAGATAGACATCACGGACCTAGTGATGCAATGTACAACCCTTCCCAGCCATTCAAGTTCCTCTCAACAGATACTTGTCTCATGTGTCACGGAGATACACACGTAATCATTGATATCTCACTCCGAGATTGTTGATATTGAATAGGTGTCAGTCAGCTCCAGCCTCTGATTACTAACCAAAGTGCATAAATCGAGTCTAGAGCCAAAAGAGATCAAAATAAATCTCATTAGGACACAATCCATGTAAATCACTTGTTAATCATCATAATACAACAATTGGTAGCAAAGAGTCCTACGCAATATCCTTGTGATCTTGCCAGAACATTCAGAGTGATACTCTTTAGTATTTCACAGTGACGAATGGAAATCCTTCTAGTGTCATCATCAAACAACACTACGGTAGGTGGCTTGCGAGATTCTATATGAATCAAACTTGTGTTAACTGGATATCAATTTGGTCTAGTAAATGAATTGATGACTTAATCAGAAAGATAGTAACTATCTGATTTACTCTTATCGTGTTGTCTGCTTTGAGAGGCTTCGATAATGTGAACATGCAAGCATGGTGAATCTAATACTCACATGTTAGAAGATTCTACGCTTTAAGCTAGAAATCCTGTCAAGGAGATTCTTTCAAATTAAATCTACTTGATCATAGGTTGGTCCTCACGGAACCAAAGGTTATTTCTACCTATACTTGACGAATGACAAAGCCATATTCGTCCATATCTGTTGTTTATTGCTAACCTAAACAGGCAGGTCTAGACGACGGGTGTAGCAACCATATTCCAGCTGAGTTAGATTCATTACCACATGCTCATACTCAAGCTGCAAAGACATACTATAAGCATCAAGATTCCAGAATCAAGAAAGCTCAAGTTAAAAGACAAAGACTTTTGCAACTCTGATATTCAAGATCTTCCTAAAGACATCAAGATTGTCAAGACTAAGGTTCTCAAAGGAGATTGTTAGCAAGCTTTTAAGATGATGCATAGTATGAGCATGTTGGTACCAAGACACAAGATCGCAAGATGGCAAAGATCAAAGGCAAACAAAGAAAAGATTTAAAGATCTCGAAACAAAAAGTCAAAAGATAAAGGCTCAAGATCAGCGATCACAAAGTACGAAGGAACAAGTCTACTACAACAAAGATCAATACATAGTCAAAGACAACAAGAGTTCAAAGATACTGTAATGTCAATGATCGCTCCATTGGGGGAGATTTTTAGCCTTAAAATATTAAGGCGAACAAGAAAGTCACGGTTATTCTAGTTTAGTTCTTAATATTATGTCGTGTGTAACTTTGTATTAATGTAATAGGCTAAGTATCAGACTCGGGCTCGAGAAGTAAGCTAATATTGTATAGGTCGTGGGTCTTAAGCCTAACCAAAGCTGGCTCGGCTCGTTTAGAAAGCCCATTCGCCTAGATGAAGGCATGGACTATAAAAGCCCATCTTATCATGTGGAGAGGGTGTTGATGGATCATTTATCTTCCTCCTTTCTAATCTAATACCACTCTTTCTCCCTGCCTTCTCTCTAAACTCTTCTTTCTCTTACTAGAATTCTTTCTTTCTTCTTTTTTTCTTATTGTGAAGTGGATAATATTTGGGTTAACAAAGTTAATCGTCAAAAATACATTAAAATACTAATTGTTAATATCATGATCATCTATATTGTAAAACACAAAACTCTTGTGATTAGTTTAATAATCAAACCCAAACATTCATTAAAAGTAGTTATTCAAATAAGAAATCACATATATCCTGTTTTTATAAGAAATCCAAGACAACCAAAACGTAATTAACCTGATACGCATTACCAAACAACCCCTATATTCCTATAAGAAAGAACTTTGGATAAAGTGTAGGTTAATTGAGAAAAAATTATACATGGTACAAAAGAATATTAGAAGCCACCAACACTAGACAAGCCAGAAGGGAAAGCCAAACATTCTCGTCACCTTTTGAACAAAAACAAAGAACCAAAATTAACTATGTCAACCTATTCCTGCAAACCAACTACGTCTCCCTTTTCAACTTGTAAAGAAGCACATAACGGCTTTATAAATCTTTGAATATATTGACCAAATGGCAAAAAGCCACCAGTATGTTATAAAACAAAGAAAGAAAAAGAGATAACATCAACACCTTCATCGGTAACTTAAATAATCTTTCAGGACATCACATCTTCGTTATAAGTTATCACCATGTGCTCTATTTTTTCCTACAAATGATAATTACACAAACACAATTCATCAAACAGTTGGTGTGCATAAAAAACACAGATAGAATATAAACTACAAATAATCATTTTCGTCAATACATATCATCTACTAACAATTAAATTTAAAAATGAAAAGAGATAAAACATGTCAAACTTGGTTAATCTTCCTCAATCACATTCTACCTGCAAAAATAAATTATAACATAATCAATCGAAACATATTATATATTTAAATCGAAACAAAATAATTGTAATTTGCAAAACATAATTCCAATCCTTAATTTTTTTTAAATTAAATGAATACTTACAAAAAAAATCAGGAAAGTTGTATGACTGAATCGGATGATGTATTAGAGGATTTGTACGTTTGTTTTTTAATCGGTGTAGTGGAAGATTGTAGAAGAAGATTGAATCAAATACAGAGTTTTGTTGGGATTTATTAATTAATTAACCATTTAATAATCATGAGTACGCAGCGGAATAAATAAATCACGTATAGAATATGTAATGAACAAAGTGTTCAAGATGTGTGTACCTTTTAGCTATCTAACGAACACAATCATGAATATACACGTATGTATAAAACTAATACTACGCGAATACCACCAAAGATCTAAAGTAAGATCTCTCTACTTCAACACACACAATACGTTCTTAGCAAACAATTAAGTATGCTAGTACTAGTAGTGATAAAGCAATCCAAACGCCTTCGACTCTTGAATCAATCAACACGAAAACCCTTTAAGGGTTGTTTGGGTCAATCGCAAACCGAAACCCTTAGGGGTGTTTGGTTCGATCTTATGAGCTAGGAATGAGAGATAGGAGAGACTTTTAGGGTTACTAATTTACAAGTTATGAGAAAACTAATCACAATAAGCCTCTTTTTTAGCCACCTACACTTGGCTTGCAAGTTAGGCAATTCCATCTCCTCTTAGAGATTAGGAAACTAATTGACTAAGTCAAAAAGGAAACAATTCCCACATTTTCCTTTTCTTCATAATTGCAAATTAGTCCCTTGCTTAACTATTAATGACTAATAATACTTCCCATTAAATACATATAAATATTTAATGCTCATTTAAGCTTTATCACTAAATATATATTACATTTAATATATTTACTATAATTTTTCTACGTATTAACGCGTGCGTCCCCATAGGCTCGAATAAAATTCTCAGACATATATTATTTATCGTGTACATATTCTTACAGCTCCCACTTGGACATGTATCACACCCCGCTAAGAGCGGAAACACGAGATGCGACGTTATGATTACATCGCAGAATATACAAGATATACCATAAATTGTTACAAGAATTTAGATTTACAATACATTCAAAAAAGTTCAATTTTATGTAGTTGAAAACCCTTGTCTTAAAAGAATATCCCGGTAGTAGAGGTCTTTGATTATCAATACATTCAATTCACTTTGATGATCACACCTAAAATGATACTTGAAAGGTCAACTAAAAGTTGGTGAGCTCGTAGGTTTAGAAGTAAACCCAGTTGATGTGCTAGAATTTAAGTAGTGGACATATGTGCAATATGAAAACAGAATGCATGAATAGTATTTAGAATTCTGACATAGAATCACATGATATCATAGCATTTAACCCAATCAAAAATTCATATTATTCCACGCGCTTATAGTCCTTCGAACCTATCGCCTTCCAGCTGGAGCTACACAGTCGGCTAAAATAGTCCTTGCATAGAGGTTCACATATAACTTATGCACAAATAGTCCTCATGACATTCACATAGCAATTATAGGCACATAACATTGTCTAAAATAAATAGAAGTTTTGCACAGATGAAAAAGTAGTATAAAATGGATTTTGAGTATTATTTTCCCCCAAAGAAAATAGTTTGAAAAGTGGGGCTACGAGAACTTACCTCAAATAAGATGATAGTAGCTGAACTAGATGATCTCTAACTAAATGCACAACGATACCCGGTCACGACCTATAATGAGTTTTACCTTAGTAATATGTTTTATGAACACAACCTATTATACAAGCGTTTGTAATAGAGTTTGAAAAAATGTTTGTATAATTGTCATAATCGAATTTGTATCATTGTTGTGTGGTGGTTAAGTAGTTTGACTCGATATACTTGGGTCATAGTGCGATACTAATAAGTATTATTCAAGAACAGAATTAGGATTGGAACACCAAGACGGAATAGAATGTTAAGAATTCAAAGATGAATTCGATATGAAGTAGTCAACCAAGAGTGCATCAGTATTAAAGACGTGAGATGTTTAATAGATAGGAAGGCATACACAAGTTGCGTTAAAAGAATTAAGAAAGTAAGAATTTAGATAATTATGAATCATAGAACTAAGAATTTAATAATTTAAAATTTAAGAAACGAGGTTTAAAGAAATAGAAATCAAAAATTAAAAATTTAAATATATTTTGGTAGTTTACCCCCATAAACCCAAGTTAATTAGGTGAGACATCTTCAATATAAGTATTATCGACATTTTAGACACATAGGGTAGATGTTAGGAGTTTTACATAAAAATCATATTTTTCGTCTTTTAGTCGGGCATTAAAATAATAATATTTTATTATTTCATCTTTTTGTCACGATTTTTAGAAACTAGTTCGAGTCATGATCATAAGTCTAATTTCAGTTTATTGATTGTGTTTATGTAAAACATTTACTATGTATAAATTAGTTTTAATATACAGTGACTTTGTCTTTTTGTCGAACCATATGAAAATATGAAATTTCAAAATATTTTCTAAGTGTAAGTTAATTATAAAAGTTTCAGCATGACCTGTGTGTTTATAAAAGTTTTCCAAGGTTCTCAAACCTTATTTTCCAACATCTTCCACAAACTTAATTTTATTGCTCTTCAAGAAACAAAGATGGAAAGTATTGATGTAATTTCCATTAAGTCGGTTTGGGGAAATTATTCTTTTGATCATGTTGTGAGCTCTTCAGTTGGAAATTTTGGCGGTATTTTATGTATTTGGGATCCTAGTATGTTCATCAAAGACCATGTTTCTGCTTCGGATTATTTTCTTGCAATCATGGGTACATGGGTTCCCTCTTCTACAAAGCTTATTGTTATTTGATGTGGTCGTCGTTAAGACTTCAACAAGAAGTTTTACAACTTCCTAGACAGAGTACCTAACCGTTGTAGTAGTAGTATAGACAAGACTTAGGGGTTGTTATCGTTCTCTAGGGAAATAGGTTAGGAAGGCTTGATCACTAATGTGTGCTAAAACACACATCATTTATAATGCGGAAAACACTATTAATTAGACTAAAAATATGAAATATGCTTAATTATATTGCAAATATGTTTGTTATGTGTTTTTATGTCTTATAAGTACAAAGGATTGAAACAAAGCAAAACGGTAATTTTCAGGTGTCTTTTAACGACGTTTTACGTTTATCGAGATTCAAACGAAGTCTTGGACATTCCCTGATCACTCCATTGGAAGGAGCACGAAATTACGAGTCCGACGGTGCTTTCATTGCTTATTGGGCTAGCCCGTAACCCATTTTATAGGCTGGGCCAGCCCATGTTAGCTATGAGCTCAACAAGTCCGGCAGCCAGCCCATATTATAGTCCGGCCCAAGATGAAGATATAAGACCCAAATGGATTTCTCATTTTCAATTTATACAAAGAACCAAACTGGGTTAATAAGAAGACGATCCCACGTGCCATGGAAATAATTCCATTCACCATTACGTGTTCTCCCATTATCCTTCTCTTGGCCAGTCCTTGACCGACACGTGGCAGAACTTTTGCTAAATTTTTTACATAGAGAGCATAAGAAATGTGTGAAGGGATTTAAGATATGATTCGTATAACAATGTAATAGGACACGTGGAGCTTACTCGTTGGTGGATCTAATTCCTTACACACATTTAGTTGAAATAATTGCCAATGATTGGCGGTTATTGAAGTTTTGTGGAAATTTCGTCCCTCCGCTCCTCCACATGATTTTACAAGTTTGCCCCTCTCTTTTTGGGCTTTATATACACCCGCAGCAGTTCATTATGGTGTGTTAGGATTTAGTTTATTTTTCTCATAGTAGCTTATTATTAGTTTATGAGTAGGAGTAGAATAGTGTAGCTTATTTTGAGATTATTGTAAAAGCTTTTATAGCTTATCTAGCTTATTGTAATCAACTCTTTTTAGCTTATCAATGAAGATGTTTGTGATGGAAGTGACTTGAGCTTATTCTTTTTCTAATCCTCTATTTTCTTTTCTTTTCTTTTTAAGCTTACTTTGAGCTTATTGCTTAATAGCTTATTATCTCTTGATCCACTAAGCTTATAT
>BQNB010201914.1:0-10875 GCA_026074375.1 Tanacetum coccineum
CCCTAAGGCACAATGATATGTACGTGAGTTATTGAAAATCAATAGAAGCATAGAGCTTAATAGTATTTTAGTATTATCGTTCTTCTTTACTCTGGTGTTAAGATTCCGCATTAACACTTGATAATTCATAGTCAGTGTCTCTCATATAGTTAATTTGGATTTATTCGAGTTATCTATAGTCTTACAAAGGCTAGTCAGATCCTAAACCAAGGACCTACATAATACCCCAGATTAGCTTTCGCTGCTATATTGTAAAAATGGGGGTGTTACAGTTCATACTCCTGTTCAACTGTTCCAACAGTTCTTCTCAGCACTTTATTCCCATTCTTAATTACTTCCCATAGGGAGTAATCAGTCATAAAAAAATATTGTTCTATCCTCATGAGCCAGAGATCATAGTCTCCTGGGTTGAGAATAGGTAGTCTTGCAGTCAGATTGTTAGTGGTAGTTCCTACCTCCATCTTGTCACTGAAAAAATAGATCTTGAATGAATTGGTTGATTCTTCTTATTCAAAGCTTCATAACAAGCTCTGATACCACTTGTTGATCCCAATGAATAGATCTTTAACTCCTTAGCTTGTAAGGTATAGTACCCTTGGATAAATCCAAAAATACTAAGAATGAAACTTTGGTTTGAATGATATAAACTATGCGGAAACTAGTTTATATCACTAAGAAGTATTATCAATGAAACAGTAAAATATGTTTTGACACAAAGATATAATCAAAACAACAAGCTTCAATATATATTAATACGATCACTCTGACTTAGTGATAGGGTTTACAACCTTGAAGCTATGAACTCTATGAAAACTGAGATGGAAAACTTATATCTAACTTCACGACCTAGGATCTCCTTTTATACACCAAGGAGTCCTTGACAAGATAACTATAAATCTTTTAAGATCTTCTATAATTCTAAACATATACATATCTTTCTATTGAATATAGAATATACACCATAAATAACTCCATGCATATCTTGTTACGCGTCTTTGTCTTCAAAACCTTCAGTAGTATTAAGTCCTTCACTAGCAGTACAAACTAACACTAGCAGTACTAATATTATACTAGCAGTAAACAGAGGAGGCCTTGGTGTAAAAGCCAAAATGACATAAGGATTAGACATGATTTGAGATGTCAAAGTAGCCTGTGATGAAGGCTTGAGTCTAACTTAAAGACTTGGGTAAAAAGAAAAGTGCTTTTTGGGAGACAACCCGACTAAAAAAAATAAAATAAAAATAAATAAAATTAAAAAAAAACTATCCTTTAATTAGTTTATTTCCCTATAGTTGTGTTGGTATTTTTCCTTTAGAGTTATGCTTTATTCATATAGGTTACAACGAAATAACCCTCTGGTTATACTCGGACACTATCTTAAATAAAATTTTCAAATTTTACAAACCACATAATTACGGCGTAACCCATTCAATTATTACGCCGTAACTCCTTTCTGTAAATATTTAAATGTTTGAAATTTTTACAAAAGCGTGTACATTTTGGTAAATGAACTTTGTGGGTATGTTCCCTGGAAACCTTCACATACTTCCTGTCCACTTTTGCCACAATGGTTTAAAAGGCTTGTTGCATACGCTAAATGCAACCGTGATTCCTACGAAAGTGAGTTAGGTTTATTTTGTTTCATGTACTATTTCGTATATTTTGTGCTATAGTGCTTTTATCCTAGTTTATACTTTTGGTATTAGTCTTTCTTGCCACTTTATAGGTGAATGCACATGGAGTGGTGTTTGGATGCTAATCAAGCTGCAAGGAAGCATTCCAAAACCGACAAGTTTGGATGCTATACAGGCTAATGAAGGTGATGGTGGATAGTTGCTCGAGAGAAGTATACTTGATCATGGCTTAAAGCATGTGTTCTCCTCATCATACAGAGCAATGCTTAGGGGAGTCTCTTATTCTAATTCTACTCATATTCTTGAATTTTCATTTCCTTAATTTTACAATAGGGACATTGTACAAACCAAGTGCGAGGATGGGAGTAGAATTATCACTTGACCTATATTTACCTTTGATTTTCTAGTTTTCTTTAAAAATTGTGTCAATTTTTAAAAAATTTGACATGTTTTTCGTACTAAACTAGATATAATCTTTCCTGAGCGCACTATTACCCATTATTTCAATTGGTGAAGTTAAGCCTAATGATTCCATTTTCATCTATTATACAAAAATTCACCTAAAATAAGTGGTGCCGGTATTAGTGTAGACTTTAAAACTTGCTTGATAACATTATTTTCGAGGACTCTAATTGATTAGTTGGAAAAGACGGTTTCAAAGAAGGCAACGTAGGGAATCCACCCAAATAGCCGTTATCTGTGTGTTTATATCACTTGTTACACTGAGTTGTCGACCTCTCGTGTAAAACCCTTTGTTGCACTTATTTTTAGTGCAAGATACCACTAGATCACCTTATTAAGCCAATCCTTTTGAACTCGGATGAGACATCGATAACGTCACTTTTATAGCATCATTCATCCCATGTTTCTTACCCATTTTCATATGATTATTGCAAGAATTGGTATTTAATTGCTTAAAGTTGATATTTGTAGTAATTATGGAGTAATTAGTGAAGTTATGCTAAAAGGCACGCATTTTGGAGCTTAAACGAAGAGTTTGAGAAAGTCTACTGATCTGATAGCCAATACGAAGTATTATTCTAAACTATACGAAGTTGATATTTGTAGTAATTATGGAGTAATTAGTGAAGTTATGCTAAAAGGCACGCATTTTGGAGCTTAAACGAAGTGTGTTGAGAAGTCTAGCTGATCTTTAAATCCAAGTACGAAGTATTATTCTAAACTATACGACGTATCCAAGACTTTGATAAACTAAAAGACCATTGCCTGACTTTAAAGATTATGCCGTATCCACATCAACGATACGCCGTATATAATACTTTGGTCAACAAAGAAGAACCAACGGGTTTTACCCCAATACGCCGTATCCATCAAGAAGATACGGCGTATCCCTGCCTACACTTCACAAGAAACCACGAAGACCTATACGCTGTATCCAGAAGCTATTACACGCCGTATCCAAGATTTATTATATACGAAGATTCTGGAAGATATTAAACGGGGTCCCTACTCTAAGAAATCCCCACTATGTCATATCCCACATCGCCCGATACGACGTATCGATCAATTTCCAGACTCTCTAAATTCAAGACCCTAAACTCAGTTTTAGTATGGCAAGTGAAAGCCCTAAACCACCAAGTCACTAGCAGACGAATAAAGGAGGCATAGAAGGACAGAAAAAGACCTCAAGATCATAGAAAACTCTTGCGAATCTTCGCACAACCAAGTACCGTTCGTTAAGGTTTCGTTCTAAATCATTCATAGTATGAAACCGTTGTATTTTATAATGACTATCGGCTTGATACCTTTTAGTATCAGCCATGTTTATAGTCTATAATGCTTTGGTTTGTTGATATCGATTGCTTATTTATCGTATGATTAGAGTTGAATTCTGTTTATCAATTATATACTTGTTTACTGCTTAAGTAGCGCGCTACAGTCAACTGGTGTCTATCCTACATATTTAAACGCTGCTACTTCGGTTTGTGTCGAGGCGTAGGCTAAGAGTCCCGGGAAGCTCTCCATATTGCAATTTATATATCTAGAATAATAGGATCACAAAAATTGACCTATCTTTACCAATCGCTTAAGGAATAAGTTTTCTAGCAGGTGACCTAGTATAACGGTCTTCTTCCTTTGGTAAAGACTCGTACGTGACTAACGATGAATAAAAGAGTCCGTTAAGCAGTAAGTGGAGAGTAAAGGCCGATGGCTAGGATTTAATAAGATCACCATTATTAATCTCCTAAGATAGATTATAATCAACAAAAAGTATGCTTTATGTGGATGCGTTTAACTATGACAGAATTAGCGTGTCTAGGTTTTAGGATGAAGTACCGCCTAAATCTAGGAATTATATGCCGCCTTGAGATAAGCACTCATTGCACTAAATCAACAAACCTACGTTTATCAGATTATTCATGGTTGATAATTGTTTTACCTACATTAAGTTCTTGATCGTTCTCCATCGTTTGTTTTATCTTCTTGTATGTGTGTTATTGCTTACTTGTCATCAAACCCCTAGGTTAGATAACCTAAACTGCGTCATTCTCTCAGGCTGGAAAACCCCCCTTATCATTAGTTTAGGTTTAACTTAAGTTTTGCATAAACTAGATTAATTTAGTACTAACATAGATAACTAAAATACTGATAGAATTAGGAATTAACGCTCTCACTCTTAGTGATAGACTCAAAACTTACCAACAAAGCTGCATATGACCGGGTACACTGCCCATTAGAGTGTTGTTATTAGGTAAAGTTCTCATAAAATAAATAATAAAACTTGATAACTAAAATAACAACCTACATGACGACACAATCAAAACCCCTTAATGTATTTTACAACCTTCGCCTAGCCGAACCCTGTAAGTCTTTAATCATATGTGTTAAAATAGCTGGCTACTTTAGTCCATGGTTTCGAGAGAAATAGTTCAAAACTTCTGCATGTTCGTAGGAAGACATATCAACTGGTATCTAATCAAACCCCCCTGGTATATCACTTATTCGATAGTTGTTCATCTTTAGTTTGGGGATAAGGTATGTAACACTATCTCATGGCAATAATAAAAGAATAAGACCTTTTATTCATATGCTGATGCGAACTATAGCCATATATGTGCTCAAAAGTGACAAGATGGTGCAACTATAACATCTGTATGATTGTGAAGAAATGGAGCCTAGCTTAGCCCATTTATTGGAAGATCGATTTATCCATACTTGATGCTTGGAATTATGGAGTGGCAGTCAGTAGTTGGGTATGTACAACCTGATAATTTAGACTATTTGTTTTGTGTATTTTTTTAACACCAATTAAATGTGTATCCTATGTCTTATCCTACCCTTTTGCAATGATTCTGACCTTTAGCATGCCGAGTTAAGGAAAAGCAATATATGTATCATCATCCATAATGTCGCCGAGCATGTTGGTTTTGTCGCCTTTTCCTGGATTAGTGTTATCGAAAGAATTAAACAATTGTTAACCTGTGTAACCCTTGGCCTTTTAAGAGGCTTTTAGACCCTAATTCTAACTAGGCCAAAGTCGTATGTACTTTCAAGCTTATGATAGAATACAAGCTATGACAAGGGCAAGCTGAGTGATCACTCCCAAATATAAACACTATACGAGTATGAAGGTGAGTGATTTTGATACCTCTTTTCATTAGTGTTTGCTTTAATGTTTCTAGCATAAGTAGATTATAAATTTATTTCTTTGAGTTAAATTGGAGAATTTTTTTTATAAACTATTCTAACATGTCCTACTTGAGGCAAGTAGAAAGTCAAAGTGGGGGATATTTTAACGATCAATAGTCAATACTTTTTAGTATCAAATTCCCTACTAAAATGCTTGTAATTATTGTCTAAATGCCTGAGAATGATACTTAATCACTTTATATTTCATTTACAAGAAGAATACGAGAAGTGGAGGCAGAGAGACGCGGGAATTAGACATGAAACAAGCAAATTAAAGAAACTCAAGGCAAGATACGGCGTAACCACCCCGCAGGAGTTACGCCGTAACCACATTAAAGAAGAAATAAGTCAACATCACTGGTTACGGCATAACCAATTCATCACTCTTACGCCGTAACATGCACATTGAAGATAGATTATATATCCTAGTCAGCATTACGGCGTAACCATGGCGACACGGTTATGCCGTAACATATTTTAAGCCTATATTCAGGATGCCCTCGTCAACATGGTTATGCCGTAACACGAGCGTTAAGCCATGTTAGGAGGTAACCAACTCGTAACCAACTCGAAGTCTATAAATAGAGCCCTTATTTTTGCATTTGAGATATCCATTCCTGGTGTGGTGAGCCGACAGCAAGAAGATGGAGGAAAAGGAACGAACTGTCCTGGTATGGGGCAACCCTTCAGGGTTTACCATGGCATTCGACCAAAGGATAAAGAGCATTAGTATATCACATATGTAATCATACTTCAACTATGTATTATTGGATCTAGCAATCTAATTTGTTGATGTTATCATTCTATATGTTGTATTTATTGTTCTTTAGCATTTAATTAATTAATTATGTTTTTGATTATTAATTTATGATCTTTTTGTCTTTTTGCATCTTTATTAATTTATGTAGTATGCTTTGAAATCCTTGAACTCCCTGTTAGGTCTTGATATGAGGTTGAGTGTGCATTAGGCATTAAGTGATCTTCTTAACCCTAGTGTGCACGATTAATTACAGGATGACCAACACTTGTAGTTGTTCGACCTTTACCCATGAGGTAAACCTTTAGCATTAAATTCCTGGTTAGGAGTGCGAGCTAATAAGAGACCACCTGTTAGATTAAAGTGTATCTTATAGATTAAAAGGAAACCTTAATAACTGTAGACTGAGAATAGGTTAACTCTCCTTATGAGCCCATTCCACTCAGTACACATAGGTTAGGTTACAACTTCAAAACTGGATCTAACGAATATGGACCCCTTCTAAGGTTGTAATGAGACATTTCACATAAGATCATTGAATGCGGTTATCCTTTCTAGTTGTCTGCCACTATGTTGATTCCCTTTTCGACAATAAGGCTTACCACCAAATAATCCTAAAATTATCTCAAAACTCCATAATGCTTTCTTTACTGCTTTATTAGGTAGAATAATAAACCAATCGCACAATTAGAGACACAAACTGTTCTTTGGGTCGACATCCATTCTTACCAATCACTACACTATACACGATAGGATACACTGCTCTTTAGTACATAAGAATAGTCGAGGTAGTTAAGGTTTTATAAATGTAAAACCTGACGTAGTTTCTTTTAAAGGAAATCACGCATCATCGCTTATATTTGTGTACGGTCACGGGGAAACTAGGAAGACATTTCTTTGGAAAACGCTTATTGGTGCATTGCGATCAGAAGGAAAAATTGTTCTGGCCTCGCATCGTCGGGTATTGCTTCTTTATTACTCCCTTCCGGAAGGATAACACATTCTAGATTCAAGCTTCCTCGCGACTTGACCGATGAATCTTTATGTAACATTAAGAAAAATACACATATGGGGAACTTACTAGCTGAGACGAATATAATAATCTAGGATGAGTCGCCTATGAATGACCGACGATGTTTTGAAACATTAGACAGATCGCTTAGAGATATCTTTGATGTGTCTGATATGTTATTTGGAGGCAAGTCCATTGTTCTGGTTGGAGACTTCCGAACAGACATTACTAGTAAAGAAAGGCGCGTCCAAGCCCGAGATAATAGAAGCTTTAATAGCATAACTAGAAACTCTAGAGTGCTCTTTTCTTGTTCCTGTTGCTCTTTCCTATTTTATAGACGAATGGTGGTAGACCAGCTTCGTCGATTTAGAGTTGTCCAAGAATGAATCGAGTTCGGGATGTATTGTAATAATTCCATTTCCAAAATCAGCAATTCTCTTGGTGAGTCTCATGAATGATCTAACAAATATCACACTTGGCTCAAGATCATCCTCCTCGGGATTTACTATGAATTTCACAAAATAAAATTCCCCTTTTAAAGAAACCAACAACTCTCTTTTCACTAGCTTTTCTCCATTTTTCTCCTCGTATTCCAAACACAACTTGATCGTGAACTCGTTTGAGATCAAGTTTTTTTCATACTTTAAGTTAATTTCTCCATTATAAGCGTGTAATCTGCCCACATAACATAGTGTGAAATAACGTTCACCTCTTCTTCCATCTTATAGAAAGTAAAGACTTTAGCTTCTCTCTTTCTAGCTCACTACTAGCTGTGTCTTGGAACTCAGGTCTTTCCCACTGCTCCTTATTCTCAATACCTTCAGCCACGAAACCTTGGTTGTTCTCTCCTAAACACAGTCGACCAATGCTCGTGTTTGGGTCTATTTCTATCTTAATATGACAAAAGATGAAAATAAACATTAGTTGGTTAGTACAAGCAAACATAAGTGATGTTTCATACTCAACTAGCATTAGTAAGCATTCATAAGTTGAAAATTTGAACGGTTTCTGCATAGTAAACGAGTTACGAAGCTTCTGTAATCTATCAGACCTGTAAGTGCGGCACACTTGGAAATAAGTGCGGCGTACTTGCCCTGTTTTTTTTAAATGCGTCGTACTTTATAAAAAGTGCGGCGTACTTTTGTGTTTTTCAGTTACGAATTGTATAGAACTCTTTATTTCCAGGTTTTTAATTATCCAATTCTTATTTTTAACATTGAATCTATCATAATAATAATGTAAAGCCATTTTATCCCTAGTCATTACTCCATATTTATTCATGTGATCAATTTTACTATAACTCCTCATTGTTGCATTTATAAGTTTTTCATCATGAATAGGTGTATTCAAGTAATTAGAATAGTCATTAAAACAAGTAATGATCATAGGTTCATAACTTATTTCATTAAGAACTATCACATAATCATTTAAAGCATTCTTGGTGAGTTTTTGATTAATTTGATTAACATAACCATTATTGTAATCATTAGTGCATTCATAAATAAGTAAATAACAGATAAGAAACATAGAACTAGCATCAAGCAAATATTCAAGCTTAGCATATGAAAAGAAATATTTTTTTGATTTTTTTGTTTTAACATACAATTTGTACAAACATGTAAATCCAGCAAATAAGATCAAAAGGAAGGCAATCCTCATATTCTCATAAGTAAATTTAAACGTTAGAAATATTGGGTGGGTGTTTTGGGTTGAATTTATTTCCATTTTTCAAAATTTGCCAGACAGTGCGTCATACTTGGTAACGAGTGCGGCGTACTTTTGAATTTTTCCAGAAAACCGGCGTACTTTGTTAAAGTGCGCCGTACTTTTTGTAGTAAAAATGATTTTTTGGGTCAGTTTGCCAGAAAACTGTACGGCGGGTAGTAAATTTTGGTTTGCAAAACATGAAATACTAAAACAAGAAACAATCCAATCCCTGACAATGGCGCCAAAAACCTTTGATGTTTTAATAAAGCTTTAAATTTATAATACTAGTTTTAACCGACTTCCAACTAACACACGGGTAAAGTATAACCCTCGTTTATAGTATAGATTTAGGGTACGACCAGGTCGTTCCACGGGATTGGTGTTTATGAAAAAGTTTATTAGTTTTGCAAAGGGTGTTAGCCTTAAAATATGTTGACTTATATGAAATTACACTAGTTATCATTAGGCAAGACCTGCAGGGACTAGAATTGTTAAGTTAGAATAGTTTCCCTTGTCTTTACCTATAAATACCCCCTCCATACTTCTATAGAGGGGTGAGGATTTATTTTGTAATAATCTCAAAGGGGTGTGTGTGTGTGTTTTCTCTCCTCCCACCACATACACATCTTTCCCTTTTACTCTCATTCAATAAAATGGCTAAGCATTTATTTTATCCTCCCCGACCTTCGGATCATGTTTAGCTATGTTTCTTATTGTTTACAATTAGCATCAGAGCTAACCAGGGTGTATTGTATCGTTTGTTTTATCGTGTTGCTGTCTCGGTTCACTGTTCACATCTGGTTCGATTCTTAATTATTTTTTTTGTGTTTTTCCTGTGTAACATCCACGAAAATGTTTTATATTGTTTGTTGTTGTCTCGGTTTATAAGTTAAGTTCAGATCTAATTTTATCAGCGTACTTCGTGGGCTTATTTTGAGACAAAAGCCACGAAAAAATGTTATGTGTTTGATATTATATATTGTTATTTCTTTCTGTTTCATTACTGATTCAGATCTGCCAAATATATGTGCTTACAAGACAAATTTTGAGCTTATTTTTTTCTAAGTTTCTTCATAGAGGTTTGGCAAAAATAAAAAAAACACAGATCCAGAATTTTAGGAAAAGTACAAAAGTATTGTACTTGATGGCGGTTTGGCCACTGTGGCGGTTTGCCCCCAACGGTTTGGCATACAGGTTATGAAGACTAACTTTATCATGGTCTGAATGAAACAAAACGCTGCCTAAATTTTTAGTCAGTGGCGGTTTGGTGATGGTGATTTGGTTAATGGTGACAGTTTGGGTTAATGGTGGCAGTTTGGTTAATACCGAGTCAACTCGATCACTACCGAGTTGACCGAGTCAACTCGCTAAGTCTAGAGTTGTCCGAGGCTGCGAGTCAATAACGTTTGTTACTTTGGACTTTCTTTTTGATTTGTGCGTTGTGTTTAGTGGTCCTGTTATAGCATGTTTATTTTGTATTTAGTGAATTGTTTCATGTTTTAAATTTTTGAGTATTATATATATTGAATTGAGCGTGTAATACACAAATGATAAGAGAAAGATGACAGACTCAAATACAAACCATCCAAATCCATTACAACAAAACAATCCAATATCTACAACAATTAACGACATCATCACAACCTCCATACAACACACCCAACAACTAATCCTAACCTTCGTCACAATCAATATCTAACAAATCCAACATACTACCTAATCCCTTTGTCACATTACAATTTATCCCCTCTCCATCTCCAAACAACATCAAGACTCAAAACCTTAAATGAAAAGGATCTCATTTTCATATTTGTCGTGTGTTAAATTAAGTGAAGACCTTCAAAAGATCTACAACACAAATAGAAACTCATCGTTGATCTGTGTTGAGCATATTGCTCGTTTCTATTTAAATATGAAAGAAAGAACACAAAACAAGAATGTTCTGTTATGCTTTTGTTCCATACACAAAATAAGAAGCCGAATATCTTCAAACTTCATTCATGGATTTTTGTGGTGATTTGAAAGGAGATGATTCCATTTGTTTGGCTACGTGAGTCTCATCTGTTCTTGGAGTTATATAGATTGATATGTATGGGAAAAGGTCAATATATTTT
>BQNB010201917.1:0-10875 GCA_026074375.1 Tanacetum coccineum
TTTTTGGTCTCGATCCCCCTAAGAAGGAGATGATTTTCGATGACATAGTAAGTCGCTCTTTTTTTGGGTGTAAGTATAGGCGTAAAATGTCGTTTAGTTGAATTGATTGGTTGAAAAACCCTCATTTGGTTTCTTTGTAAGTCTCTAGCTCCTTGCTAGTTTTTTCTATAATATTTCGCTGTTCAAAAAAAAACCGAGCCATGATTATTAATAAACATCAAATCAATATTATCATATAGTTAAGGTTTAAAATTTACCTTTTGTAATTGATGTTGGATTATGTCCACGTAAAATAATATATGTCCGGGAATTTTATTCGAGCCTACGGGGACGTACGCGTTAATACGTAAAACAATTATAGTAAATATATTAAATGTAATATATTTAGTGATAAAGCTTAAACGAACGTTAAAGGGAGTTATATTAGTCATTAATAGTTAAAAGAAAGACTAATATGCAATTATGGAGAAAATGAAAGTATGAGAATTATTTCCTTTTCCCCTTAGCCAATTTGTTTCCTAATCTCCAAGAGGAGGGGAATTACCTAACTTGCAAGCCAAGTTATGTAGGCTATATAAGGAGGTCTAGGGATTATTATTTGTCATAACTTGAAAAACTAATCCCTAAAATTCTCTCCTTCTCTCCCTATTGCTCGATCGGTCGAACCAAACCCCAAGGGTTTCGGTTTGTGTTTGTTCGACCGAAACCAACAACCCATAAGGGTTTTTCGTGTTGATTGATTCAAGAGTCAAAGGCGTTTGGTGGATTTATCACTACTAGTACTAGCATACTTAATTGTTTGCTAAGAATGTATTGTGTGTGTTGAAGTAGAGAGATCTTACTTTAGATCTTGGGTAGTTTTAACATGGTATCATTTATTATACACATGCGTATATTCAAGAACGGTTTCGTTTATTGTTAAAAGGTACACGCTTCTTGATCCCTTTGTTAACTATGTTATTCTATACGTGTTGATCTTCCGTTGCGTACTCGTGTTTTAAATAGTTAATAGTTATAAAAAACTAACAATGGCGTCATCTTAATCGTTTAGTCTATGTTGTTACTCATAGTGATGTGATTTATAAACGTGAAGAGTTGATAATAAGGTGACGTCATCGTAATAGTTTAATTGATGTATAAACTGTTTATTTGTGTTATCATCAGGTTTTCACTTATTGTTGATGTGATGACGGCATCTTAATTGTTTAGTCTTTGTTGTTGCGGATAGTTTATATGATTTATGAACGTGTTGAGTTGATAATAAGGTGACGTCATCTTAATTTGTGTCATAATGAATTTTTAACTTATTGTTGATGTGATGACATCATCTTAATTGTTTAATCACTGTTGTTACTCTTAGTGATGTGATTTATGAACGTGAAGAGTTGATAATAAGGTGACGTCATCGTATAATTGATGTATAAACTGTTTATTTGTGTCATCATCAAGTTTTAATTTATATGTGATGACGTCATCTTAATTGTTAATCTCTGTTGTTTTGAGTAAATATATTTAAATTTCATGATATATTATCGTGTAAATGATATGTCAGCTGTCTATTTGTGTTATCGTAAAGTTTTCACCGTAATTTGCTCTGTTACTGCGACATAAACATTATACCCTCTATCTTTTAAACAATGCACGATTCTTGAAAAGTCACCATTAGCTCAAATTAGGAGGACATTAGAGGGTAGTCTATTGTTAAATGCATATCATAATCTATTAGCCACCACCCAATTCATAATGGTATCGGGTTTCGTCTTTGTTGTGGTCCTATATGTGCCCCCATCCGCTTCGCGATTCTCAAAAGGAGGTAACATGTTTCCGTAAACTTTTAAAGCAATTGGTTGACCATGGAGTCTTAAGATTATATCACTGATGTGTGTCTGAGCACCTTTGAAATGATTGAAAGGAACTAGGCACGTATCAAAATCCCAAAAGACATAGATTTGATTAGCCCTGCCTACATTTTGTTCTAATACGGTTTTTGGTTGAAAGTTTGCAGGAGTAGGTCCGGTGCTCACCAAACCATTTCCTCCTCACAAACTGCTAAAAGAAAACCTTGGATCAGTTGAAACCAATAATATTCAACTAATCCAAGGTTTTCGTTTAGCAGTTTGTGTGGAGAAAATGGTTTGGTGAGCACAGGACCTACTCCTCCAAACTTTCAACCAAAAACCATACTAGAACAAAATGTAGGCAGGGCTAATCTGACCTATGACTTTTGGGATTTTGCTACGTGCCCAGTTCCTTTCAATCATTTTAAAGGTGCTCACACACACATCAGTGATACAATCTTAAGACTCCATGGTCAACCAATTGCTTTATAAGTTTACGGAAACATGTTACCTCCTTTTGAGAATCGCGAAGCGGATGGGGGCACATATAGGACAACATCAAAGACGAAACCCCGATACCATTATGAATTGGGTGGTGGCTAACATATTACAATATGCATTTAACAATAGACTACCCTCTTATGTCCTCCTAATTTGAGCTAATGGTAACTTTTCAAGAATCGTGCATTTTTTAAAAGATAGAGGGTATAATGTTTATGTCGCAGTGAGATCATGATGTTTCGGAAGATGATGAGATACGTCTCTTTGCATGGTCCCCTCTTACTAATCTGCATCATCAACCAAGAACGCATGGAGTTTATAGGAAGAGATAAATAAAAAGATAATAAAAGAAGGATTGAGTTTGTTTATCTTTGTATAGAGATTGTGTTTTAGTGACTCGGATGTGAAGATAAGAAAAGAGAGGCATATGTTTTGTCTGTTGGGATTAGGGTTATGATTTGACAAGTGTTATATACTGGTATTTCAATTTCTTTGGGCTTGGGCTGCTTTCATTCGAAAATCATTCATAACAATTTTAAGGGTTGCGTTTAAGTTTGTATATTAGGCCAGTTAGATATTAGGTCAGTTCCTTTTTCTCTAGTAGAGACTTCCAAGTTAAGTGTATATCCTTCATACCTAAAGTACTACATGCCTAATTTTGAGTAACAAGTCGTTGCTTTTTTTATCAAGTATAGTCTAGTACTATAATGAAGTGCATATCGTAAAATTCCCCCTGTTGAAACTAACAATCAACTATTGGCGACTAAAGATTCATATATCCTTAAGCTCAGTGCAGTAGACTCAAGAGCTCAATGATGATGGTTTTCTCTTGCATATGCAGTATCCCAAAATTCGTACAAAGATTATAATGAGGGTTTTAGATGTAAGATCACAATCCAACGAAGGTTTAACATAATTGACCAGCGTGATTATTTTGATTGTTATCGTCATCTGAAATATTGTAAAACTCAAATAATAATCTGATGTAGCATGTCAAAACAGACTTAACTACCTTATATGGTATAATTAACAACTATAACTCAAACAGTCAAACCTATAATGTTATAATTCACACCCGTACCTGAAGTATAAATGTTTTTGGTCGGTTAGGTTCGGGTCCAATCAGGTCAGGTAATGCGTCATTTAGACATTGATATAATTTGGAGATTGAATAAACAAAATGTTGCAACAACATTAGTTGGTTTAGAGTAGGCAAAAGACAGTAAGCAAGACAAACAATCTGTCTAACCAAACTCATTGGAATCACTACAGATATGCCAACTGGGACAAATATGTTGATCCGTAATACACAATCAAGAAATTTAAAGAAGCATATGCTTTAGAAATTGCTCCAGTACCAGATAGGGATGAATGGATTGACATACAACCAGGAGAGAAAATATACCCTCCTATTATCAAACGTCGTGCTGGAAGACTTAGAAAGAATAGAATTATTGCAGCTGATGAGCAGCCGAAAAGAAGACACAAGTGTTCGAAATGTGGTGGGTATGGACATCGTCCAAAAACATGTAAGAATCCACAATCTCAAGGTTCCGAGCCATATCAACCATCCACCAGCAAAAGGTTTTTAATTTTCATATTTTAATTGGTTTTATGTTTCATTTTAGATATAGAGTGCTAATGGTTACTTTAATTTTAGACAAAGGCACACGAAAGCAGTGCAGTAATGGGGTCAAGCTAATATGTTCCTTGTGTTTGGTGTGATCTGGTCTGCTTATGTATTGGTATCTTTATTGAGTTGTTTTCCGGATCGAAATGTGATTCAGATTTGATAAGATATTAAGCAACTATGTTGGAGCTCTTGCAGATCAATAAATGTTATTTCATTATTTGGTTTGGAAAATATATGATATTGATTGGACCCATTTGCTCTTCGGGTGTTTCGGTTATTTATTGTTTTACATTATAAGTTATGGTGCCAACGTGTTTGTAATTGCCGTAGGGATAGTCTTAAAGTAGCAAATACGTACGAAAGTTCAGCAGGAGCTTACAAAACCCAAATGTACCCATCTAAATCAGCGACTCAAATTTCCACCTAATTTTAAAAGATAGTAAGGTTCACTGAGGGGGTAGTTTAGACTTTAGACTTGCATTTTAAACTTAAATCATATTAGAACAAAATAACTGGGTTTGGTAAAAGTGATCATGTATTACTGTGAATCTGTGATATTTCAAGTCACAATAGTCACTTTTGAATCACATATCCAAACACCCCTGAAAACAGAATTAGCTATAAAATTAGTATTGACATCGACCAAAATTATGTCTTTCGAATAGTTGTCATATTTCAAAATACATTTCAAAAGACATAGTTATGACATTTCGAATAGTTGTGACATTTCGAATTGGCTATGAGCCTATGACCTTATATGTGTATAAAACTAGTCTTGAAATGTCACAACTATTCGAAAGACATAACTGTTGGATTATGGTAGTCGTATTAGCACAAATACATTACGAATATGTGAGCCTATTGGGGGCACACACGTTAATACACGGAGAATACGTTTAATACTTCACGTTTATAATAAACCAAGGACTAGAATGAACAAAACCCGAACCCCAAGGACATACCAAGGTGGCCGGTTTCCTAAAGGGTACAAGAGAGGTGTTTGTTCGTTTGTTGGATAAGGAGAACAAGGGAAAAATAGGAGTTGTGATTGAACTGGGACTCGTCTCCTAGTTGATCAAGGCTAGGGTTGAAGGGCTATAAATACCCCTCTCCCCATAGCTCATTGACACAACTCACAACTTCTGAAATCCTCAACATATATTCGGTTCTCTTTTGTTTTTCTTTGTTCCACCGATTTCACAAAACCTTTCTCTAAGGGTTCTTTGTTTTCGGTTATTGCTCCACACCCAAGCTCGATTAAAACTCAAGTTTTTTGGAGAAAAAGAAAGTATGGGAATTACTTTCCTTTTTCCCCTTAGCCAATTTGTTTTCCTAATCTCTAAAAGGAGGTGGAATTACCTAACTTGCAAGCCAAGTTATGTAGGCTATATAAGGAGGTCTAGGGATTATTATTTGTCATAACTTGAAAAACTAATCCTTAAAATTCTCTCATTCTCTCTCTATTGCTCGATCGGTCGAACCAACCCAAGTGGTTTCGGTTTGTTGTTTGTTCGACCGAAACCAATAACCCAAAAGGGTTTTTCGTGTTGATAGATTCAAGAGTCAAAGAAGTTTGGTGGCTTTATCACTACTAGTACTAGCATACTTAATTGTTTGCTAAGAACGTATTGTGTGTGTTGAAGTAGAGAGATCTTACTTTAGATCTTGGGTAGTTTTAACATGGTATCATTTATTATACACATGCGTATATTCAAGAACGGTGTCATTTATTGTTAAAAGGTACATGCTTCTTGATCCCTTTGTTAATTGCATATTCTATACGTGTTAATCTTTCCACTGCGTACTCGTGATCTTTACTGGTTAATAGTTGTAAAAACCCGACAACAAATACATGCATGTTTGTCCATGGACTTAGTCAACACCTTGTTTATACATGATATTATGGTATTATTATGCTTCCTTTTCAAAGCCGATGAAAACCTTGATCACTTATGACTGATTCGCTTGTAATTGCATTTATTTTCAGTTTTGGGTTTGGCATTGTTTCGGCTTATTTTGAATTCTTTTAATTTTTGTTGTAGCCATTGTTTAGGCACATTATAGTAGTTTGATGATAGGTAAAGTGTATTTAGTCATCAAAATATTGTAACCGTTTTTTGGATTGGAATGGCGAAAGAGTTAAAGGCGTAAAGTCAAATTCAAAGCTGCTAGAGTCACTTCCACTAAAAATGAATTTCCCAGAGTTTTGTAAGGAGTTAGAAGCCAAAATAAATTTGTGTAGGTACACAACTCATAGGGCTACAACTTTTTCAACTAGAGCTCAGATTTGGGAAGACTCTTAGGAGTTTCCGGCCCCTGAAGTCAGCTGATATTTTTAGGCAGTTTTGGGCATCATGTTTACTTAGATTTGCATTTGCTCGTGATAGGTCTTGGAGCAAGTAGGAGCCCTATTTGTGGTTGTTTTGGTTAACCCTTAGTTGGCCTCTTAGTTCTCGTGATGGCTCACGAGACCAAGCATAGGTTTTTTCATCGGTTTAGGCTTTGCATACTTATGGTTGTGTTTGTTTTGTTTGCTTTTATATATGTTTGGAATGTATATAACTTGCAAATGTATTATAAAACTAAAAATAAAACACAAACCCATTTTAGAAACTAAATCTTTGATTTAGTTTAATGTTTAAATATGATTTGAACCTAAATCTTTGTTTTTATAAACGACGCTTAATTTGTTATGCTTGTTATTTGATTTATGTATAGTCCAAACTATTATTTATTCCACTTAGGTTATATATTAGTCTTTAAAATGGACAACTTGACACATAGAAAAGTAAAACAGTGATTAGAATTAAGTTAAAAATAGTTTTTAACTTGTGCTACGAAGGATGAATGCATGCTTCCTCGTACACACTTTTTGATAGCGTATTCATAAAAAATTTGTACCCGTCACAAATTTAAGTCATGCCGTCCAATTGTTTGAGATCACTTGTGATTGCCTTTCACACTGCGTGAGACGTAGTGTAACCCATGGTGATTATTCTCTATGCGTGAGACCTAGACATATTTTCACATGTTCTCAAATTGGATGACTAAATCAAGTTAAGCATGTGAGACCTTAACCCGAGGCAACGATGGGACTAAACATGCCAGATTGACATTAGTTGCTCGTTCACTAGTGCCATGAGTCCCATACGGTCTAAGAATTGCACAAGTCTTGTAATTAGTGAACGCCACCTACTTATTGAATCCACCATTGCTAGCAGATCAACTAATTTGATGGTGGAACCTCAATGAGGATCTTAGCCTTTCATAAAATTAATTGTTTTAATATTGTAAACTTGGGTAGTTAACTTTAAAATGATTAATTATTGAAAATACTAAACTTTTGAACTTTATTTTGTAGATGGAAACAAATCAAACCACAAACAATAACTTGATCAGGTCAATTCTCGAAAAAGAGAAATTGTATGGTAGAAACTTTTTGGACTGGTATCGCAACCTGAGAATTGTCCTCAGGAATGAACAAAAGTTGCACCATCTGGAAGAGGCCTTACCTGAAGCTACTCCTGCTACTGCAACTACTATTGTTCGCAATGCCTACTCTCGTAGGGTTGCTAAACAACAAGAAGTAGCTTATCTTATGTTATTGAGCATGAACCTTGAGATACAAAAGAACATGGAGGACCGCACCGCATTTGAGATCCTATAAGAACTGAAAACAATATTCCAATAGCATGCTGAGCAAGAATTATTTTGAACTGTCAAGGCATTTCATGCTTGGAAGCAGGAGGAAGGCCAATCTGTTAGCACTTATGTGTTAAAGATGAAAGCCTACTTGGATCCATAGATCGTCTTTCGATCCCATGCCTTTTGTTCTTGGCGGTAAAAATTTGATTCATACTTCTCACTCTCAAGGACTATGACCAGTTCGTGTAGAACTTATATTATGCACGACATGGAGAAGACCTATAACTGAACTGCATTTGCCATATGGAAACTTGTAGAGAAATGTATTGCAGAGAAAGGTATACCTAAGAAATCTTTTGTTGTCCTAGCTATAAGGCAAGGTCAAATCTAGAAATCTAAACCGCAAGCACGAGGCAATGGAAAGAACAAGGGAAATGTCAAGAGTAAATTAGCTTATGACCCCAAGCACAAGATCCCCCCACCTGCTAAAAAGGAGCATCCTGCTAAGGACACTGAGTTCCATCACTGTCACAAGCTTGAACACTAGAAGAGGAATTTTCCTCTTTATTTGGCAGAGTTAAAGAAGAACAAAGCCAGCACGTCAAGCACTTTAGGAATCTTTACTATATAACTCTACTCATTTCCTAAATCTAACTCCTGGATTTATAACACTAGTTGTGGTACACACATTTGTAATACAATTATGGGGCTTAGAGGAATTCAGAAGTTGAATAAAGGTGCTTTGGATCTGTATATTGGGAATGGCAACTGTGCAGCTGTCGAAGCCAAAGGGAGCTTTGATCTTATCCTTCCTAGTGGAATGGTTCTTATACTAGACAATTGACATTTTGCTCCCTCTATTACTAGAGGGGTTATTTCACTTTCACATTTATGGGATAATGGTTTTCTTTATAAATTTACGGATTATGGTGCTATTTCAATTTCTAAGGATAATGTATATTATTTTAATGATATTCCATGTGATGGTATTTTTTAGAGTGATATGCATAATCATGTATCCTATGAGCGTTCTATTTACACATGTAGCAACAAGAAATCTAAGCATAACTTGGATTTGACTTTTCTATGGCATTTTCGTCTTGGCCATATAAACAAGAAACGTATAGTGAAGCTGCAACACGATAGGCTTCTTAAGTCAACTTAAGATGATTCTTTTTACGTATGTGCATCTTGTATATCTGGCAAGATGGCAAGAAAGCCTTTTACTCATGCAAGTGAAAGGGCTGATGATCTACTTAGACTTATACATAGTGATGTATGTGGCCCATTTAGAATCACGTCTAGAGAAGGTGCTAACTACTACGTTACTTTTACTGACGACTTAAGTAGATATGGTTATGTTTATTTGATTAAACATAAACATGAAGTCTTTGAAATGTTAAAGACATTCCAAAATGAAGTAGAAAATCAATTTGGAAAAACTATAAAAGCACTTTGATCCGATCGAGGAGGCGAGTATTTAAGTCAAGAGTTTTTAGATCATCTGAGGAGTCATGGGATTATCTCACAACTTACCCCTCCTTACACGCCACAACATAATGATGTGTCCGAGGGGATAAATCAAACGTTGCTTGACATGGTTCGATCTATGATGAGTCTAATGACTTTGCCAATGTCCATTTAGGGCTATGCTCTAAAGTCTGTAGCACACATACTCAATATGGATCCAACAAAGAAGGTTAATAAGACAACATATGAAATATGGCATGAGAAAGTCCTGAATCTATCTTACTTGAAGGTCTGGGGTTGTGAGGCTCTCGTCAAAAGAGACACGCCAAACAAACTTGAATCCAGATCCTTCAAGTGCATCTTCGTAGGATACACAAAAGAAACGATGGGTTACAACTTCTACTACCCACCTGAGAACAAAATTTTTGTTGCTCGGTATGATGAGTTTTTTTAGAACAATCTCATCTTACAAGAAGCAAGTAAGAGCACTGTGGACTTTGAAGAAATTTTAAGAGACGATGCACAACCTTCTGAGAACACTAGCAAACATCAACATGAGGTCAAACATGAAGATGTCGAACCTCAAACTGATGTGATTCCCGTTCGTAGATCCGCAAGGATACCTCAAGCACTTGAATGATATGGTGAACCCCTCAACTATCAAGCTACATTGTTGGATCCTGAATTTGATAAATGGCTTAAAGCCATAAACGCGAAAATGCAATCCATAAAAGACAACCAAGGCTAGAACTTAGTTGATCTTCCTCCTAACTGTAAGACTGTTGGGAGTATATGGCTCTTCAAGAAGAAGACCGATATGGATGGTAATATACATACCTATAAAGTCGGTCTTGTAGCAAAATGTTTCACTCAAACCTACAGGGTTGACTATGAAGAAACCTTCTCGCTTGTTGCAAACATCAAAGCTATTAGGATTCTTATAGCCATAACAGCGTATTATGACTATGAGATTTGGCAAATGGACGTCAAGACCGCCTTCTTGAATGGTCGCCTAAGTGAAGTCATTTATATGGTGCAACCTAGGGGGTTTATGAATCCTAAGCATCATAGACGAGTATGCAAGCTTCAAAGATCCATTAATGAACTAAAGCAAGCTTTTAGGTGCTATAACAAGAGATCTGATGAGGTCATCAAAAAGTATGGTTTCACTAAAAATCTCGATGAGCCATGTGTATATATGAGAGCTAGTGGAAGTATCATTGTTTTCCTAATCTTATATGTCGATGACATATTACTCATGGTAAACAATATTCCAATACTACAAGATGAAAAATCCTGGCTTGGAAAATGTTTTGCCATGAAAGACTTAGGTGAAGCGGCATACATTCTAGGAATCAAGATCTATCAAGATAGATCAAGGTGGTTAATCGGTTTTAAGTAAAAATGCATACATTAACAAAATATTGTAACTATTTAAGATGGATGCTTCCAAATGTGGAAGTATTCCAATGCAACCCAATGTAGACTTGAGTAAGACTCAAGGACCCTCCACACCTGCTGAGGTTAAGCAAATGAAAGAAGTACCTTATATTCGGCTGCAGGTTCTATCATGTACGTGGTGAGGTGCACTAGACCTGATGTAGTATTCTCTTAGAACCTAACGAGTAGATACCAACTGGATCCTGGAGAAAGTCACTGGACTGATGTAAAGAACATACTGAAGTATCTTTGAAATACTAAAGATATGCTTCTTGTTTATGGTGGTGATTCCTCAATTGAGCTTAATGTTACTTGTTACACTGACGTTGGTTGGGAGACTGATCGGGA
>BQNB010201918.1:0-10875 GCA_026074375.1 Tanacetum coccineum
TAAAGCTGCCGTTATTGAGATTCCGGCGACTAGTCCGCCGATTAGCCACGTGGCTAGGAACCGTTTTGATGAGCTTTCACATGAATTTGAAGCCATTTTGTGGTTTTTTGATTTGATGTGAAATGAATTTGGGGGAGTTTTTATTTCTTTTTGTGTGTGTGGTGTTCACTTTTCAGTTTTGTTATGATTTTTTATTAATTATTATATGATTGCATTTATTAATTTGAAGGGTACAATGGTCATTTTACATGATAAAATAGTCAATGAGAAGGAAAAAAAATCAACGCACACAATAACAAAATATAACAAGTATAATACATTTTCAAGCTATTAACCTTTCATTTTTTTAGTTGTGGTTTGGCTTTTTAAATTTAGACGAGCGTTCTGAGATTTCGATATTGATCTTATTATGTTACGATCATGATTTTGTACAAACAAAAGTAATCTCGGGTATGATCCGATCTTAAAAACTTTTAAAAAATCTCATTCTTGTAAAAAAAAATTAAGATTTGTGCGGTTAAAGTATTCATTTATGCATGAAGGGCTGAAGTAAAACATACCAAAAAGCGAATTGAACCAGTTTGGCCGAAACCGAACCGACCATATTCGGTTCGTTTTTCGGTTATATATTTATGATTTTTGGTTTCAGTTCGGATTGGTTCGATCCAAAATCAAGAAAAACACACATAAATCGAACCGAACCGAACCGAGCCACTTCGGTTCGGTTCGGTTCTCGATTCATGTCTTCCACAAAATCGGTTTGCGGTTCAGGTAGGTTTTGATACGATGCTCATCTCTAAGCATTATCATGTTGTACCTTAATAATAAACACTCGACCCTTGAATATAACTACTTCAAACCAGTTTTATAGACAACAAATTAATGGACAATTGAACATAACAAATAACCACGAAATAATAACCAAAGTTAGAAGTGTTATGTTTAAGTCAATCTAACATAAAAAATTGGGTCAATTCCATATATACCCAAGTAAAACACCATAATTCTTTACAATAATGGAACACTATTGAAATTTTGAACGGTTTTGTAATTAAAATAAAGTTAGAGTGACTAAATTGAAACATATCTCAAACTTGGTTACCATTGATGATTTTCAAACTAAATGAAAGAGTGTTTTTGTTATTTCACACCCACAACTCGCCATTTGTCTTTCACTCATTCTACACATAACATAATGACCATATAAAACCATATAAATATGTTTTTCTCTTTCCTTAATATTTCACTAAACCGTGTTTTTTTATATTCGAAACAATCATTTTAGGACGCATGGAATATAAGATACAAGATAACGAATTAGCGATCTTGGAAATATGTATAAAATACGAGTTATCAACTACATGCATGCATAAATCCTCTTTTTAGATCTTTATTAATTAGATTGATTTAACTTATCCTTGGTTGCGTGATATGCATCGGATATGAGCATTATAACTGTAGATTCACATAGCCATCATCATTTTTGATTTTTCATCTTGCACTTGCATCGTCATCTATCACTAGTTTCATCATTATCGATCTTGCATCTTGGGTTTTGCATCATCAACAACGATATCATTCTCGTACTCATCAACATCATCATCAATATTTTTACATCATAATCCGTTGTTTCACATCATCTTCAACATCATATATCATCAAACTTGTCATCATCTTTAACATCATAATTAAGATCAATAAATATTTTTTAATTGTCAATCATTAGCTGATAACGTATCAATATTAGTGGCTCAAGCCCACTAATTACACACTCGAATCAAGTCCAATACAAAGGCTCATCAATACTCACTTGATGGAAGCTCGATCATAAACCCAGGCCACGCCTGGCTGGTAGCTTCTCCTCTACGTATAAGTACACATGCAGGGGACCATTGTTCCCCAACTGTCACTAACGGTTAAGATGTATCATCTAACACCTGACAGTGGGACACACGAAAAGCACTATCCTATACGAGCCAAGGAGACAACCCCACCTGTCCTCATTGTCTGCTCACTGGATGATCAACGTGTGAACTCCCCACAACCATTGATCATTCATCAACTAGTTTACCTCTAAACCATAAATGCCTCACTATAAATATAAGACATCCATCATAACTTCACTAAGTAGGTTAATACACTCGGACACAACCTTTACACACAGTAACACCCACACATTACAAATATGGGTTATTTAAGTGTTACCTGAGCTTTATGATCTCAATCATCTCTTCGTGTCCTTACCGTTTGTTAGTTATTAGTGTACAAGCCTTGTTAGTACAGTCATAGTCGATTAGGAATGTGTTTAGTTTCCTTATGTAACTTACTTGCCTTGCAAGGCAAGTCATAGCTTTGTTTAGGAATGTCTGTAGGTTGGAGTCGGCTGACATATGCCGGTTAACATTGCCCCCATCCCTATAAATAGAGATAAGGGGTGAAGGTCTCAAAATACACGCATTCTTCTATTCTTTCCTTTGTAATCGAGTTTGAGGTTTTGTGGTAATACAATATAATCGTTCGGTTATGCTTTCTTGTTCTTCGTTCTTCTCGTTTCTTCGTTCTTCAACAGGTGTGTTTGAAGGTTACTACTTGTGCTTGATATATTTCGCGATCTAGCATTCCATGATCGAGCTTCGGGTTGTTGTCGTAATCGTACAACAAGTGGTATTAAGAGTCGCGATTATTGTGGTCTTGAAGTTCGAGGGCTGGTTCAAGGGTTTGAGCAAAGAAAAGAGTTTTGAGTGTTTTCGAATCGCTTTTTGGAGTTGTAGGTTTTTATTAAAGAAAGAGAAGAAGTTTAAACAAGGAAGGTGGTGGTTTGAGTTAATATTTAAACATCACATGAAGAAAGAAAAAAAAGGGGCACTGATTGGATGTTATTTTTTCTTTGTACGTGATAAGGTACTGTTATTAACTTGGTGAAAAATGTTGGTTGTTTGACTTTTTAATTAGTATAATTAAAACGTCTTCAACAAGTATAGTTTTTGTGAAAAAGAGTTGTTTGTGGATAAAGTTGCTTGTGGTACAAGTTTTAAAAGTCGAGGTACTTGGGGCTCAAGATTATCGACTTGGTTACTTGTTCGTGATCGAGGTTTAGGGTTTTTAATTAAATCGATTTGCAAGAAGGTATTTTTTGTTTGCAACAAGGGTTAAAGAATATGTCGTCGATAGCGAAGTTTGACGTCGAAAAATTTGACGGGGCTAATGACTTCGGGTTATGGTGTGTGAAGATGCGGTGTCTATTAATTCAACATGGTTGAGAGGCCGCGTTAGATCCATTCCCAAGAACCATGACGGACGCTGATAAAACTGCGGCGTTGAAGATGGATGTCTACAAGAAAGCACACAGTGTCTTACTCTTGTGCTTGGATAACAAGGTGTTGAGGGAAGTCAACAAAGAAGATTCTGCTGCGGGTGTTTGGTTAAAGTTAGAAACTTTGTATATGACAAAGTCTTTAGCCAATAAATTGTACTTAAAGAAGAAGTTGTTCACTTTCTACATGGATTCAGGTAAGAAATTATCTGAACATATAGATGTGTTTAATAAGTTGATCGATGACTTGTCGAACATAGACGTTGATATTGATGACGAAGATCAGGCACTCATTTTACTTGCATCATTACCATATTCATATGATAACTTTATGGAGACATTGCTTTATGGAAGAGAGTCGCTCACTTTAGAAGATGTCTTGTCTAATCTCAATTCACGGGAGTTGAAAAAGATGACATATGCAAAGGATGATGGTGATGGATTATATGTAAGAGGAAGGTCAGATCATCGGGGTAATCAAGGATGTGGTAGTTCGTGATCGAAGTCGAAAGGTAAAGGAACTTATAAACTGAAGTGTTGCATATGCTATTCTGAGGATCACCTGAAGAAAGATTGTCCAAAAAAGAACAAGAAGATATCAACTGGCTTTGTCAAGAAGAATGCGGGACAGGGTTTTGGTATGCATTCTGAGGGTTTTGACAATGGTGACTTGTTGATGGCGGTGAGTGAGGAGAGGTTCTTAGAGTGGATCATGGACTCTGGTGGCTCCTTTCACATGACGCCTAGGAGGGACTTCTTGTTTGACTTTAAGGAGTTCAATGGTGGTACGGTTTTTCTCGGTGATAATAGGGCATGTGCCATCATGGGGATAGGGAAGGTAAGAGTACAAATGAAAGATGGTTCAAGTTTTGTGCTTGAGAATGTGCGTTACATTCCTGAGTTGAAAAGAAATTTGATATCTTTGGGTACTCTGGATCGAGAGGGCTACACCGTAAAGTTGCAGAATGGAAGAGTAAAGGTGATCAAGGGTTCTTTGATGGTTTTGTCAGGAACTATGAAGGGAAATTGTGTGTACTCCTTGGATAGTTGGGCTGAATCGGGTGAAGCTAGTGTTGGTATACAAGACAAGGAGTCTTGCACAGGTGTGGCATAAACGCCTGGGTCACATTAGTGAAGCAGTCTTGCATGAACTGAAAAAAAAAGAGGTGCTTGGGAATAAAGGTCTAGGTAAGCTCGAATTCTATGAAAATTGTGTTCTTGGAAAATCGACCAGGGTGAGTTTTGGTTGAGGTTAACACACAACAGAGGGAGTTATAGACTATGTCCATGCGGATCTTTGGGGTCCTTCTCGGGTGGAATCGATGAGTGGTTGCAGGTACTTCTTATCGATTGTTGATGATTATTCGAGGAGGGTTTGGGTTTATTTTCTTAGATACAAGAATGAGGCGTTCAACAAGTTCAAGGAGTGGAAGCAGTTGGTGGAAAACCAGACTAGTAGAAAACTGAAGAAACTACGAACGGATAACGGTTTGGAATTTTGTAATCAAGAATTTAATAACTTGTACAAGGAGAGCGGGATAGCAAGACATTTGACAGCTGCAGGAACTTCGCAACAGAATGGTCTAGCTGAACGAATGAACGGGACACTCTTGAACAAGCTAAGGTGTTTACTGATTCAGTCTGGTTTGCCAGATTCGTTCTGGGTAGAAGCAACGGTGATGACATCATATCTGATCAATAGGTCTCCATCTACAGCATTGGATAAGAAGACACCTATGGATTTATGGTCAGGACATTCGGCGAATTACGAGATGTTGAGGATATTTGGTTGCGTTGCTTATTCACACGTGAATCAGGGGAAGCTCAAGCCTAGAGCTATAAAATTATATTTTACTGGGGTATCCTGATGGTGTGAAAGGATACAAATTATGGAGGTTAGATGATGTCAAACCAAAGATAATCATAAGCAGGGATGTGGTGTTTAATGAGAGCCTTATGTATAAGGATACTCTCAAGGGTGCTGGTGCTGCAGATTCTGGGAAGGAAGTTGAGTTTGAGGTGGAACTTCAAGGCAGTAGGGTCGAACCAACTGTGGATCCTCATACTAGGGAAAATCCAGGGAATGAAGATGAGGAACAAGATGAAGGGCCTCAACAACAGAATCTGGACAACTATGTTCTGGTGCGTGATAGAGCAAAGAGAACAACTGCTATACCTGCAAGGTAATGTATCATTGTCTAGACCATCAGGGTCTAAGGTAGATGATATGGCGGCTTATGCATTTGCTATTGCTGAGGAAGAAGATACACATGAACCAATCACTTTCCAGGAGGCGATTAATTCATCTGAAAAGGATGAGTGGGTTCGTGCTATGGAGGAAGAGATGAGTTCTTTAAAGAAGAATCATACTTGGGAGCTGGTCGATCAACCACCTGGTCAGAAGCTGGTAAGCTGCAAGTGGTTGTATAAGATTAAAGAAGGGATTGAAGGCGTTCAGAAACCAAGGTACAAAGCAAGGCTGGTAGCTCGAGGGTTTACACAGCGAGCAGGGATTGACTACAATGAGGTTTTTTCACCTGTGGTTCGACATACATCTATTAGGGTGATTCTCTCATTAACTGCTTGTGAAGATTACGAGTTGGAACAACTTGATGTGAAGATGGCGTTTTTGCATGGTAATCTTGAAGAAACCATTTATATGAGGCAGCCACCTGGTTTTGAAGAAGGAATGGGCAACAAGGTATGTTTGTTGAAGAAATCTCTTTATGGTCTTAAGCAGTCCCCAAGGCAGTGGTACAAACGGTTTGATGTGTATATGATCAGCAATGGGTTTAGCCGCAGCAGCTATGATAACTGCGTTTACTTCAAGGAGTTTGCACCAGGTATGTACATATATCTATTGCTGTATGTAGATGATATGTTGATTGCTTGTAAAAGCAAGTCTGAGATCGAATATACCAAGGGACTGCTGCGAAAAGAGTTTGATATGAAGGAACTGGGTCCAGCTAGGAAGATACTTGGTATGGAGATTGTCAGGGATAGGGGTAGCCGAACCCTGAAGGTGTCTCAGTCGGGATATGTGCAGAAAATTCTGAATAACTACAGAGTGAATAATGGCAAGTCGGTCTCTGTGCCATTGGGAGCACACTTTAAGGTATCTTTGAAGGATTGTCCGTCGAATGACTGGGATGTGGAAAGAATGAGTAAGGTCCCATATGCGAATGTTGTAAGTAGTTTAATGTACTTGATGGTGTGCACTAGACAGGATATTGCGTATGTTGTTAGCATTGTGAGCAGGTATTTGACAAATCCAGATAAAAACCACTAGGAGGCAGTGAAGTGGGTTTTGAAGTACTTGAAGGGCACTGCTGATGTAGGTCTAGTGTATGGTAGAGATCAAGGGAAGCACGTGGATGTTGACGGTTTCGTGGATGCAGATTATGCCAAAGACCCTGACAAGGGTAGGTCGATAACCGGGTACGTGTTTATGGTACATGGTTGTGTTGTGAGTTGGAAAGCAACTCTGCAGCATGTTGTTGCATTATCTACTACAGAGGCGGAGTATATGGCGCTTACGGAAGCTGTTAAGGAAAGCATTTGGCTTAAATGACTACTAATCGAGCTGGGAGTAAACCTAAGGTCAGTGATTGTGAATTGTGGTAATCAAAGTGCAATTCATCTCTCAAGAAATGCAATGTTTCATGAGAGGACGAAGCATATCAACGTGAGGTATCACTTCATCAGGGAGATCGTGGAATCTAAAGAAATTGGAGTGGCGAAGATAGGCACGAAGGATAATGCAGCTGACGCGTTTATAAAGGTGGTTCCAGGTCCGAAGTTCAAGTATTGCATGAAGATACTTGGTGTTGGGGCTAACTAGTCTTGTCACTAAGGTGGAAATTGTTAGTCAATATTAGTTTCCATGTCTAGTTAGGATTAATTAGTATGTTTCCTTTTATTAGCATGTTTCATTACAGTTCTTTAGGAATGTTTGTTTGAGTGGGCTGGAACCAAAGCCCGGTCCTAGTTGGGATCCAACCCCCTCACCCTATAAAAGGAGGTGAGGGGGGTGATGCTCAAAACACACAAGCATTCTTCTATTCTTTCCTTTGTAACCGAGTTCGAGGTTTTGTGGTAATACAATATAATCGTTCGGTTATACTTTGTGGTGTTTCGTTCTTCTTGTTTCTTCGTTCTTCAACAGGTACGTTGAAGGTAGCAACTTGTGCTTGATTTATTTCGTGATCTAGCGTTCCGCGATCGAGCTTCGGTTTGTTATCGTAATGGTCCAACAATTATGTTTTTCGAATCTTGTAGAGAAATCTTGTTGTTTTAAATCTTGAAAGAATTCAAATCTTCAATGATAGATCGATGATGGTTTGGTCAACTTTCCCACTTGTTGGCGCACCTCTGAGGGTTCCACGTCAAAGAATACACGAAAAACAATTTGTTTGTCTCTTCCGGGCATTACATCAAATAATACACGGAAAACAATTTGCTTTGTCTCTTCCAGGCATTTAAGAGGACCGAGTCTCACTCCATTCCTGCATCTTCTTCTCAGTCGTGGAAATATGATGTATATCTAAGTTTTTAAGGAGAAAATACTCACCACATCAGCTTTGTGAGTCATCTCTACCGTGCTCTTTCAACAACAAGGAATCGTAACTTATATGGGTGATGAGAAAATTGGAAAAGGCATTTCGATAGACTCAGTCCTCTTAAAGGCTATTGAAGAATCACGGATTTTCATCATCATATTCACCAAAAATTATTCCAGTTCTTCCTGGTACTTGGATGAACTCACATGTATTTGAACAAAATAATTTTACGCCAATTAATGGTGAAGACAAGGAGGGACACAATTTATATAGACGTATGGTGTACATGGTGTACATCTTTTGTGAAGGATTAGGCCAATCGTTTGATTGATGGGTTGTTCTTGTTAAAAGATTTTGTTGAAATCGACATATTTGTCGTTGTGCCATATTTGTGTTAAATCCGAGATCCATAAACATTATGAAAATCAAAACCCGAGATATATTTGTTAGTTATGAACATATGAAAAGCAAATATCTTGTTGAATCCGGGTTTGAAAAGTCATAAGATGAAGATAAATATGAATATAAGGGAAAAGTGTGAATGGCGTCTTCAAAAGAAATACATAGTGGTCCCACATAATATCATACATAAGAAAAATAAATAAATGAAAATGCCAAATAATGATTTATCAAGTAACGAGTTATCATATTTCTGATAATGAAACTTACGCAGTGTTGGGTATGCCGTAATCAAAGCGGGAATAAAAAATATTATTATGAAGAAATTAAAAAATCTTGTTTGTTTACATTTATAGGATGTAATGATTCATTACAATGAATGACCTATTACACCAAAACAATTCCTTAGGGGTCCCCTACTTTGTTTTTCATTACATCTTGTAATGGAATCAAAATTTCATAAAACTCCATTATTAACTAACCGCATTAAATAAACTTCCTATCATCAATGATGTATTTTGGTTTTTTTATTATCGATTCCATCAATGGTAATGAATCATTACATTACACGAGGCGTTCAGACCCGTGCGATGCACCAGGCTTGATTTTTGGGGAAAATCAAACTTTTACTTCTACGAAGCATCATATAAGTTCATATTTGGGGGGTTGGGTTTGAAAGACGGACGCAAGTAGTTTAATGCGTAGAGAACGTGTAATGAATTAGTGTTTAGACAATTAGACCATCTATTAAGAATAATATGTCCTTCAACTTATTACTTTTTATTCATTTCTCACCTTTTAATACAAATATCATCGCTCTTTTTAAAAAAATTGTGTATGGTAACCAAATCACTAATGAAACCTTACATGTATTATACATAGTATAAAAAATACATCTTTTTCATTAACGAAGCCAACTCTGATGCAATTTCATGTACTCTACAAAGAAGTTAAGTTACAGAAATAAATCTTGTTGTCATATTTTGCAATTTTACCTTTTAGACCCTAGTATCTTATCAATGAATCACCTATGTAGTTGATAGTGATGCGGTTTTAGTTATAAGCAAAGGCTTGTGCTATGAAAGCCATTAGTTTGACTTAAAAGTCTGTTAATTAATAAATAAACTAAACAAAACAAATAGGAAAAAAAAGTCATACTCTTCTAGGTTTTGGGGCACACATTTGGATCGGTTCATTCTTACTTTTTGCACTAATAATCCAATAGTATTGACATTATTTAAAAAACCTACACGTCTAGGAATCAGGCATGACACGCCAGCAATTCCAAGTCACAGAACAATATAATCACTTAACCCCTTATTCACTAAAATTTATGGTCTTGGTATCTCCATAACATACCGCATACGTTTGTAAACATTCTAAATACCTAACAAAAATTCAACTTAATATATGTACACTTTGGAATTAATTGAATGTTTTTAAGTTTGCTGCAATGTGTCTACACATGCAGTTACATCAACATGTGAACGCTACGTCGAGTGAGTAGTGATAACGTAGGAAGAATGTATCTTCGGAAATATTTTAGTCTCCTTCCTCTTTTTAATATGATCCCACTTTTCTGTTCATCAAATTCTTTTATTTCATACGCTTTTGATGTTGCATAATCTTCATCACGGACCCCATTTTAAGGCTCCACAAATGTTGGATCTATTTCAATTTATCATAACAGTAGTAACATCATATGCATAGACAACACCTTTATTTAAGGGCGGAGCCATGTACTAGGTAGGGGGTCGTTGCCCCCGATAAACTGGCGATTTTTTTAGTGCAAAAATTGTATTTTTATGGCCTTATTTTTAGCTTGCCCCCATCCTAAATATCAAATTGCCCCCGATAAGCTGCTTAAATATCAAAAAGCTATTGAAAAGCTACTAAAAGATGCTAAGAAATTGCTAAACTGTTAAAAACTGCTAAAACGCTACTAAAAAGCTGCAGTTTTTGGAGCTGTTTTCGGAGAAATTTTTTTTTGTCCCCTATATGCCAAGATCCTGGCTCCGCCACTGCCTTTATTGGTAAACAAAAGAAAGCGGTTAATAATTATTAGCCAACAAATAACTAATATTAGAAGAAATGGTGAAAAATATATTAACCTCCAAAGTATATATACAACCATACAACATATCAATAGATGTGCACATATGACACTCTAATATCTAGCTAAACAAATATATAGTTTAACTTAGCATATATATTAGAATGATCGCATACACACGTACCTCCTTGAATCAGATAATATTAGGATGACGAAGCGACCTATGGTTTATAATTTCTCTAGCCACATTCTCATCAATCTGCATTATATTCATCATTTTCGTAAACACAAAACATATAAAGAAAAGATAAAATTCAATGGCATTTACCAAACTTGATATTTTCGAAACGGTGTTAGAATGTGTGCTTTGTGGAAAGAGAGGATGTAAACTATTTATACTACTAATCAATAGTATGTTGTACGTAACCTTTGAATAGTCTTCGTTAAATGCTCATTACTAAGGTCGATGAGTGTTTGTTTGTATTCCTATTTGCTATTACATTAGGCGCATTTAACCATCGGATATGCTATTTACTCACATGTATATGTGC
>BQNB010201919.1:0-10875 GCA_026074375.1 Tanacetum coccineum
GCGTCAGTTTCGAGTCATATGAGTAAACTGTCAAATCTCAAGTTTTATGCAGCTATTTGTACAGGAATTAACTTATGGAATCAAGTGCAGGAAGTCTTTCATCAAAAACAAAATTTTTGTTTTCACATAACGTGGAGACGGCGTCATGATTTACACGCGACGCCGTCACCACGACACCTGTGACGGGGTCAGGCTTTTCCTGACGGCGTCAAACGCCCAGGTCCAAAAAATTTACAGTGTTTAATTATTTTTGAAAATAAAACTTGCATAACATTTAAAATATGCAATCTTCTGTTATAAACCTGCAAAACCAATGAGTTTGACAATTCTCTCATTTACTGCTTTATCGAGTCAAATCCTAAATTCATATTGTATATCTGTATATCGCACATTTTATGCTTTGTGTATTTGTCTTTGTCTTTGATTACAGGTTATATTTGATGAACTAGTTTTTTTTCCTTGTTTTCTTTTCCCTTTATTCATTTTTACGGGTACTTCTATAGAACATTAGGGACAATGTTCAACTTAAGTGAGCAAACCAGGGGAGTACTAGTTTCGTTTACTTGTTTTCTTTTCCCTTTATTCGTATTTACGGGTACTTCTATAGAACATTGGGGACAATGTTCAACTTAAGTATGGGGGGAGGGGGGAAATAAGCCTTAGAAACTATTCTTTCTTTTGCCATTTGCTTTGTCCTTAAAATGATGGGTAATATATTGAAACATAGCATAAGAGGTATTTTAACCTAAATTTAAATTTTTTTATGACACATACCGACGAAAACCAAGTATTAAGAGCGTCTCATGGATAGGAATTTATATTACTAGCACAAAAACCCTTAAATTCCACCCACAAAATGTGAGGTTCGCCCTTAGATGTTATACCTTTAGCTTGTTTGAGTTAAGACTGAGCAATCATGTGTGTCTATTCTGTCGTTATAGATGTGTATGCATGGGTTTGTCGCCTTTTTAGAACATTGGTATTGGTTACTTTAGGATTATAAGAGTGTACCGGTAGTATATTAAATTCTAGAACTTGTTTTTGTGATGCATCCCGAGACCGCATAGTAAGTGTTAGGATTTTCTTGATAAGAGGCATTAGAATTAACCAAGTTTTAAAACTGTTATTGTTTTTGATGGTACACACCGATCATATAAACTATCCACTCCCTTGCATACACTCACCTTCTAGTGCAGGATTAACCCTAGTACAACCATCCGAGCCTTCAGTTTTCATGGTTTTCATTAATTTTTTAAGTTAATCACAAACTATTAAGAAAGAGCATTGTAAACCTTAAACCAATCGTTACCACCCAAATAGCCATAGCCCACACTTGTATGTACTCATTTTGAGTACATTATTGTTTTAACCCTAGTCATATTTTGTGTTTGATGTGTGTCGTATAGGGTTAATTGATTTGATTATCATGTTTTAAATTATATTTAGATGACAAACATAAAATAAACACTTTAACGAGCATGTACCGAGTGAAGATGGAGTTCGCGGGGTAAGTAGGGCGTTCGAACACAATAAGAGTGAAAATTAAATCTTTATATTCTATCAGTATTATTAATAGTTATATTTATGGTTAAACTATTGCTAGTGCACATTGTCTAATTGAAACTAGGGGATTCACGCCTAAGGAGACTGCGCAAGGTTCTGGTGATGACAAATACCAATTCAATTACACAATCAACACAAAAGAGAGATAGAATATAGAAAAATGATACAAGCCAAATAATAGAAAACTGTATTAGCCATATTAAATCTGGTTCAATGCTGGTTTGTTTATTTTAGTGTAATGATTTACTTATCTCGAAGTGGCATATCATTCTTAAGACTTAGGCAGAAAATCATCCTAAGAATAAGACACGATTAATCTTGTCACAATTAAACGCATTCGCATAAAGCATCCTTTAGTTTATATATAATCTATCTTAGAGAATTAAAGCAGTGGTGATCCTATTAAAAACCCTAGCAAAAGGGACTTTACCACCACTATTGTTCTGTCGGTTGTTTTTTATACTGGTAGTTCACTTTTCCCATCTTTATCAGTAAATTAAGAGCATGATTGATTGAAGCATAAACGGGGTCACCTACCGGTCCAATAAGCTATAATTCAATGATAAAGAAGAACGTTATTTGACCCCATCCATTGTTAGTTATATGAAAACGATTTGGTGAGCTTTCTCCGGGTCTCTAGATTACTTGGTCCGTATCACTAGACCCAGTTGAATGATAGGTCGCATATTCAAACACATAAACAAGTATGAGGTGATAAACATATTTAAACAATCAACGATAAATTAAGAAATCGATTTTTAAAACAAACCAAACATTGAACTTTCATTAAGATGGCTAATACCTGAGGGTATTAGCCACAATAATTATAATTATACAAGAGTCATCAAACAATTTAAAATCAAACGATTAAGAGAGTAAGAATTAAACGATGTCTTCTATGGATTCATGATCGATGCTTGACCTTGGTAGATGATCTTCTCTTCTGAAATTCATCTTTACTGAGTATGGTATAAGGAATATGATATTGCACACTGAAAACTCATTTTTGAGTCTTCTATTTATAGTTGTTGAAAAATACTCGATACGATCCAGATAGGTAGATACGGCGTATGGGGCTGGATTCCTTAGAGTGTGCGCTACGTTCGTAATAAATCTTTAATATCATTCCTAATTTACTTAATTTACTGTATCTTCGAATAGTTATCTTCATGGATACGGCGTATATAGACAAAGTGAATACACCGTATTAGGAATTGGTCAAACGCGTTTTCTTGTGAAGTCTTGGTGCTAATACGCCGTATCTCTTTAGTTGGATACGATGTATTGGTGAATTCTTAGAAATCTTCAAATGTCTTCGTTTTAGCTCCAATTTATGCGCCTTTTAGATTATCTTCACAAAACACTCCTGAATTACTGCATTTATCAACTTTAAAGCAATTAAGTACCAAATAATGCAATAATTATATAAAAGTGGGCAAAATAGATGGGATAAATGATATAATAAAGTGACGTTATTTGATGTCATCAAATATCCCCCCACTTGAATCCTACTTGTCCTCAAGTAGACTTTAGAAAAAAGTTTAGTTTATAAAAATGTGTCCCGAACCGAAGTTAAGGATTTTCCGTTTAAGCATCATTTTGTCCTAATCACCTGTACATAACCAAGCTCCTCACGAAATATGGAAATGAAAACACTCAGATCACTCAACTAATCTAGGGTGCAACATTTAAGTAGTACGCTCAATTGCTCGGTCGATTTAGTTTCGTTATCATAAGCTTGGAAGGATACACTTCTCCATCGCTAAAGCTAAGGAAAGAACAAGTCAAAAAGCTTTATTGGTTAAGAGGGCTCGATTTATTCATTAACAGTCTTTCACCATAAATACCTCACCAACAAGGCAGCTGTATTATATATTTCATGGCTATAAGAATGGAATGAACATATATCATCCGAACAATCCCTTTCGTTGCTTTACCAACAGTTAGGATGAAGAAATGATACAGTGGTTGGGACCTTCAACTTTCCACCAAAACTCATCATCCAACAAGGCAGTGAGACATGATTTACATGGATCCGGTCGTAACAGGAAATTAGACATGCACGCTTTAACAAGTCCTCGTTTGAGTAGACACTAAGGTTAGTTGCTAGGAAAGGGAAGTAAAATGGTTGTTAAATAAAATTCACAAAACAAATAGATTAAGCCAACAAATAAGGTGCGGTTGATAGTAACTTTCCCCCAACCGTTCCATGATAAAGACTCGAATATATAGACAAATGCCCCGATCATAGAAATGACAAGACAACCAAAGTTGACGTTCCTATAACGGTCAACTTCCTTTACATCCCGCTCTTTACATACTTTTACACAAGTGGTGATATCGACCACTTTTTACAAAACTTAACATCGTTGATTTTTGTAACGTATCAACGAATAATCGATCCTTCTAAGTGATTCCTTCGGTATAAACTTCTTTTTGAAATGACTATTTTTCTTCCTTCTCTTTTTTTGCTTTTTCTCTTTTTCCGTTTTTTTCATAATACATAATAAACCTCGGTTTGATTCCACCGTCTTCACTTTCATAATTTATCCGGATAATCTTTTCTTTGTAGTACTTATTCATCGGACATAATTCATAATTGCAAAAAGTAGCAAAACTTACGAGCTACATAACTTCCCATTGCATTGTGTAATTTCTTGACCATTAGAGAGATAGAAAAATTTCACTTTGACACAGGAAATACAAGACTTTACTCGAAAGCAAATGAACTATAGAGACAATAAGGCTTAATTACATGGTTGGCTGAGGTTTTCAAAGGTGTAACGAAACATGAAAAAATATGGTGCACAAAAGAAAGGAATGGCTCAACATGTTGTTCTAGGGGATTTTACTCTAAAAATGAGAGTAATCAAGGGTTTCTCTGTGAGTTAAACTAACCAGTGAAGGTTAGTTATTTTTATGGAATTGTAGGCTTTTTGTTTAATCACTAAAAATTTATCAGTTAAACATGTTCTTCCATCTAAATCCATAGTACTAATCATGGCGGTCTCGAGTGATATGCCAGGCCAAGTTTTAAAGTTCCCATACATCATGACACATATTTAATGTTTGGAATTTTAGTAGGAAATTAGTTGGAAACGGAATAGGCTTAATTCTCACAATATGTATCAAGGGTTATAGTGCGCTAGGTAATGTAACTAGTGATTTTTACAAAAGTCATGCTGAAAAAAATTTAAATTTTGACCATTTTTAAGCACTTTGCATGTTATTTTGTAAAAAAGAAGACAAGTACGTTCTAATTCTCCATCCCCTACTTAAATTATACAACATCCTTGTTGTATAGATAAAACAATTAAATAATAAGGGAAGCTAAAATTGAACAGAAAAATCTCCTGATGTTTACTTGTGATAATTCCCCATGATTGAAGTTTTCCCTTGAGAAAAAAGTTTCATTTTTTATTCGTGTTTATAGGGCTTCAGAATGCCCGAATGAGTTTAACACAAGTCTTTTTGGCATATACCATATCATATTTTCAGCAAGGTCCTGTAAAAGGTTAGAAGACAAGTGCAAATTTTATCTCGCTACAATGGTACAAGAAAAAAATTAAACACTCAACTGTACAGGGATCAATATGCCGTATCCTAAACCCTACGGGGGATAAGCGTTATTATTCTGTGAAATAAATTCAAATTACTGGAAATTAAATAATTATGTTTTAAAACTGATAACGTCCATACATGCATACACCGTATCCAATGGGGTTCGATACGCCGTATGTAATGTCTGGGAAGACAGACTCGTACAGAAAATTAAAATTCAAACAATTAAATACGACAAACAATTAAAATGACCGAGTTGTCTTTCGGGAAGCACTTTTGTTTTAGCTAGTCTTTAAGTTCGACCTTTTTCCTCTTCTTCATTCATTGTCAGGTGTCGAGCTCTATGAATTCATTATCATCCGTGTGGAAACTTCTATCGTGGTATTTTTCAACCTATGTCTGTTAACTTTAAAGCTTGAACCATTATTATCGGTGATTTTAACTACTCCATAAGGATACATGGTTTTAACTATAAAAGGACATGTCCATTTTGACTTGAGTTTACCTAGATGTAACTTTAAACGAGAGTTAAACAATAAGATTTTGTCTCCATTTTTAAAATACGTTTCGGACCAATCTTTTGGGTTATATCCTACCGATCTTTCCAAAATATGTTTGATAGCTCTGTTAGTGACTTCGGTTTGGCCATTAGTCTGTGAGTGGTAGGCTGTTGATATTCTATGAGTTACCCCATATCTAAGCAAAGCCTTTTCAAGTTGAGAGTTGCAGAAATGTGTTCCTCTATCGCTGATTAAGGCTTTAGGAACCCCCGAATCTAGCAAATAACCCTTTTAAGAATTTCACCACTACACGAGCAACATTTGTAGGTAGAACCTAGGCTTCAACCCATTTAGATACGTAGTCTACCGCAACTAGGATATATTTGTTGACCATTGAATCAGTAAATGGTCCCATAAAGTCTAATCCCTAGACATTAAAGACCTCACATGCTTTAATATTGTTCTGAGGAATTTCGTTTTGTGATGAAATGTTCCCTGATTTTTGAAATGCGTCGCACTTCATTACATAGTCTTTAGCATCTCTAAAGATATTGGGCCAATAAAATCTTGCTTCGTAAACCTTTCTTCTTGTAACAGAATGGCAGTGTTCCAAAATTTCGAGGATTTCACATCCAACGACGCACCTTCTCATTACATTGTCCGGACATAATCTAAATGTGTATGGTTCATCCCAAAAATAATTCTTCACTTAGGATAAGAACTATTTTTTCTTTCCGGTGTCCATTCGGGCAATACCACTTTTCTGACAATGTAGTTAACATAATCCGCGTACCATGGGTCTTCGTCATTTAGCTTGGTTTTCGATATCATCAAATGCTCATCGGGAAATTTGTCTTCAAGTTCTTCTTTGGCTAATTCTCCTATAGTTGGATTTTTCAGTCTTGATAGGTGATCAGCAGCTAGGTTTTCCGCTCCTTTTTTATCTTTTATCTCAATGTTAAATCCTTGAAGAAGCAGAACCCATCTAATAAGTCATGGTTTGGCATCCTGTTTGCTGAACAAATACTTTAAAACAGAATGATCAGTGTACACTATAGTTTTTGATAAAAGAAGATAAGGGCGAAAGTTGTTAAAGGATAAGACAACTGCTAGAAGTTCCTTTTCGGTGGTGGTATAATGTGCTTGGGCATCGTTTAGAGTTTTGCTAGCATAATAGATAGGTTTGAATTTCCCTTATATTCTTTGTCCTAATTGCAAAATCACTGATGTCGCACATTAACTCGAAAGGCAATCTGGAGATATTATGATAGGTGCGGTGGTCAATCTTTCTTTTAGTTTATTAAATGCCTTTATACAATCTTTGGAAAAATCAAACTTAGCATCTTTCATTAAAAGCTAGGTCATTGGTTTGGAAATCATGGAAAAATCTTTTATGAATCTGCGATAAAACCCAGCGTGCCCCAAGAAACTTCGAACGCCCTTTACGTTTGTGGGATAAGATAATTTGACAATTACATCGATTTTAGATTTGTCAACTTCGATCCCTTTCTCGGAACGAAACCCCCAAATTAAAACCCTAACTCAAATCCCTAAATCAAAACCCCTAAATTAGAACCCCAAATCAACACCCCCTAAATCACTACCCCCAAATCAAAATAATCAAGAATTTGATACAAAATTATCAGCTTTTCATAGCTTACCAATGAAATTAGATGCTATATGAGTGTAATTGAGCAAAGATATGATGATATATACCTCATTGATGTACGAAACATTTAGGTCCCAAACCAAAGCAAGCAGCAAATGATAGATCTATAGGTTTTGTAGAGAGATAAGGAAAGAAAGAAGGTGACACACGTATCAGGAACCTGTTAGGTTTTGATGATATATACACGTGTTCGCCTGTATGGATGGGAAGAATGAGTGGGAGAGAAAGGTAACTTACTTTTTGGATGGAATTTAATACTTAATATGTGGATCGGGTCTACATTTAATGCAGCCGGTGTGACACCCGTGATTTAATCAGGATAGTGATACCTTTAGAAATGGGTATGAGTTCGTTGTGTGTAATTCTTATGTGCTATGTGTTATATATGTGTGCTAAGTGGTTTGAATAGGTGCATGATATCATTTTGAGGTGTATGAGCATCTCATTCTGAGTGTGTTTGTGTTTGGTGATAAGTATTCCATTCGTTCGTGAATAGTGATAATGGAAAGGAATGGCGTATTGCATGCAATGCTACGTCAATAGTTGAATGATTTTGTGTTAAGCGTTTATGGGAAAGGTATCGTGTTGAAAATAAGTGAAGTGAGTGAAATTTGGATATTTATAGAAGACTTTCTAAATATAGAAAGTGAAATGTGAAATGAAAAGTTATTTTTAGAAAGTTTAGTAAGTAGCGTTTATGTGAAAAGGTTTACCCAAATTAGCTTAGGTTTTTATAAAAACTTAAGGTAATGAAGATAATTAGTTAATTAATAATAAAATAAAATAAAAATATATATAAGAGGGGGAGAACGAAATTGTATAGAAAAATATAAAAAAATAATTAATTAATAAGGGAGGTGATTTGGATCGGTTATAAAGAAAGAGAAAAAAAGGAAACAAATCTGATTACAATTAGGATTCTAGGTAGTATAAATATAAGATCAATAAATCCCTAAATCACTTTTCTCTCCCTTTTTCCCTTTGATCGGCCGAACCAAGCAAGAAGAAAAAAAAGATTTTTTTTAAACAAGATCGAGTTGGTGATTTAGTGTTTCAAGAATCAAGGTTTAGGTATGTTTCAATTAAGCTTTTGTTTAATCTTTCTTTAAAACATGTAACAATTAATATGATGGATCATTAGGGTTTTTAAAACTTTTGTAATTAAGGATGTTTTAATCATGCTAGAACGTTTAGGGTTTGATTAGGACCTTATTGGTGTAAGTGGTTAGAGTTAGATCGCTTTAATTCATGATTTAGAATTGAGCAAAATTTAGGATTGTGTTCAACTGATGATATCTAGATGTTAAAAACGTGTTTTTATTTCCTTCCAATGCCTAAATTGAAGTTCAAAGAGTCTATTTTTCAAAAAGTCCGGCCTTGAATGATTTAGAGTTTTGGAAGTTGGTTAAATATTGGTTACAAGAAAAATTGTCAAAACAGTAACTACGGGTCAGATTTAGGTCATGTTTAGGAGGGTAAAACCCTAACTTAAAAGTGGAATTAAGGTTATACAATCTACAATGATTAAGTTCTATATGTATATAAAAAACCCTAGAAGTAGAGCTTATGATTTTGTGTCTAAGTATGGTATTTAGGGTCATACTTTTTAGTGTGCAATCAGATCCGAATTGGGACAGTTTTGAAGTTTGATTTTATTTGGGATAGTTGCACATGTAATGGGTCCTTGGGAATCACAATGTGGTTAGTAAACTCATAAATGAACTTAGTTGATTTTTGGTATAATTTATTAAGGTCAGCAAGTATTGTTTTCAAGTTGGTAAAGATACACTAAAATTCTGTATTTTTGAATAAATTATAGTTGACTAGTGTAATGTGATAATGTAGTGGTTAAGTTTGGGCATGGTGTCGAGGGGATCCATGATAGTTAATCAAACCCTTAGACATCTTTCTATGTGTGATTCATGGAATATAGGCTTTTAGCTGGTTCGAGTGTAACCTGTGTTTAATTTTTTTGTATAGTTGCGATGATAGGGAATTGGAGGCTACGTTTTGAGCTTTCAGGGGGTGAGTTACATAGTCCCACTTTTTTTTTGCGTTTTAACTTGGTTTGAATATGATGCAGTGTTGAAATTAAGTTTTAAATTGTAGTCGATTATGTGGCTAGTGTGAAATTGCATGGACTATTATGTGACTAATGTGCGTTATATGCTACATGTTATGTGATGTGATATGGATGTGATGTGCCAAGTTGGGAGGGTTACCTTCGGATATCTCCGGCCTGAGCTAGAAGGAATGGGATTTGGTCATGTGATGTGCCTAGTTAGGAGGGTTACCTTCGGGTATCTCCTGCCTGAGCTAGAGGGATAAGGACTTTGATTGATCCAAGAGCGATTAAGGTCGTCTGCTTGGTATCTGTATGATTTGGATTGAATTGAATTGCATGCATGCTAGCCTGTATGATAGTTCATTTATTGTCCTGCAATGTTTTCTTTATTATCACAGTAATGTGCAGTTTGGATTTTATATCGTGTCTTAAACCTATGACTCTCACCAACTTTATGTTGACGTTTTTAAGCATCATTTTCAGGTGAGTATCGTGATGATAAGAAGGATGTTAGGAAGAGTGGCTAGAGAGACCCTAGGCATTGCTTGTGGAGTTGTCTTTTCTAGTCTTTTCATTTATGACATTTGTTTTGCTTGATACTTGTTTGTTGGAGATTGTTAGTATTTGGATTATGTTGTTTCGTGTACGACATTACTTTAGTAATGCAAGACTCCTTTTTCTTGTGTTGGGTATTGTCATGAGGCATAGTGTCCATTTGATTATTTCCTTCATTTAGATTTCCCTATAGTAGACACCATTGTGGTGTGCTGATATCCATAATGTTACGCCTCGTGTTTCCGCCTAGGCGGGGTGTGACAGATTGGTATCAGAGCCTTTGGTTATAGAGAAGTAGGTGGTTGAGCCTAGACTATAACCTAGGGGTCCTTCATGTAGATGCATTTAGGGCTTAAGTGTTTAATGTTATAACTGCTATGCTTCCCCTCTATTTTTGCATAGCTTATATATCTTGTATTTTGCTAAGTTGTCATTGAGTTATTTTGCCTACCCTTATCTGGTATGATATGTATTACTTTCTTAGTATTTTAGCTATGTTTTTCCCCCACCCGTAAGAAGTCTCGTTGAGGAACAGTTTTCCCAACTAGACTTAAGCATTATAAGAATCCATAAGAGGAGCCTCTTGTGGAACCGAAGGAGATAGGATAGTTGATCGTTTGTCGGATGCGCGTAGTAGGGCTGGACCTGCGGAGTCGGGTGATTCTTGCGGAGGCAAAGTCAAACCCAAGCGAGGCCCATCATAAGTTTATCCCGTCCTTTACCTCGTCATGTTGTTATTGATTATTTCTTTCAGATATTTCGTATTTTGGGAGTTGTTACGAGATTTTTGTTCGTTTGTGTCATTTCGATTTTATTTTAATATAAGTAGTTAATTGATAGAGCATCCTTTATGTGTTAAGTTGAAGTGGTTTAAGATGTTCAATGTGGTATATGTGCTCATATGTGAATTATGATTGAAATGGGTAATCTTAGAAGTAAGTACACGTGTGAAAGGAGGCACT
>BQNB010201920.1:0-10119 GCA_026074375.1 Tanacetum coccineum
TTGAGGAATGACGTCTTGTTCGGTCAAGGCTCCCCTAGCCTCGATAGTCATTCCTGAAAGAAAAGGAAGACGTAAATACTCTGACATGGTAATAACTACAAAAAAAAAACACACCAGGTGAGAAATAAGGGAGGGAATATATACAAAGTCGTAAACAAATAAAGGAGATAAGTGCCCTCTCATTACCATTGCCCTTCAGATCTTTGAACAAAGGATAAAACTTAGGAAATTCCCAAGTAACAGCCAACCCAGCACTAAAAAGCAGTCCGCTCGGAATACCACGAATATCAATGGGTTGGTGGGTCAGAGCAATAACATCAGCCTCATCGAACCCATCTTTGGGTGCAGGGTCACTTATATCCGAATCATGATGTCTCCAGCACATAGCATCCGGAATGGCTCTTCGGTCAATGAAAAAGAAGCGCCCTTTCCACTTCTTCATACAAGAGAATGTTTCGTTCAAAATCTTACCTCGAAAATCTTTACCAGCTCTTTTCTCGAATGAAAACCAATCCCCTTGTTTGCTAAGTTTATAAAAAACCCGGAACAAAGTTACCGAAGGGACGATGTTAAGGCTTCGACAGTACAACTCGAATAAGGTCAATCGGGTCAAACCCAATGGCACTAGTTAGGAGATATGTACATGAAAGTGCCTAATCACAGCAAGAAGAAAGGTCGAAAAGGGTACCCTTAGCCCGGCAAACTCAAAATACTGCTCATAGAGACCAATATACTCATCAGTCAGACGGTCCATGGTCCACTCGGAAGAAACAGCAACAGGATGTAGATCCCTAGGAATTTTATATTTATGAGTGAGGGCTTTCACATCCGAAGGTTTCATGGTAGAAATATAAGAACCCATGTCACGCTTGCTAGACGAAGAGGCTTCGGCTTGCGACCCCATGTCAACTCGTTCCACGTCAGACATTTTCAAAGATCCGAAGGGAAGGAAACTTATAAAGTCAAAAAGGGAGAAAGGTATACCTGATCATAATAAAGAAAAGGACGGCTGGACGAGTCGGATAATTGTCTTGCAACCAAGGGACGTTCGGCTATGATCTTTAAATTTTTTACACACGGTAAAAAATAAGTGACTATGGACTATTTATAGGCCCTAAATGGGCTTGGGTTCGTCAAATCACAAAACAGCTGTCAAAGCCCAATCGTGACCGTTGATGGGAAATCGATCAACACGTGTACACACCAGATAAAGAGACGATGAGGAGTCATAATGGTTTTTAACCCACTGAAATTATGATTTTGTCTCATACACATCAAGAAGACAAGTGGATCTCAACTCCTCATAATGATGAATTTTGTTTCATACCTATCAAGACGCAAAAAAAAGGGAAGGGGAAGAAGAGAAAAGGAAGAGGAATAGGGCAAGAAAGAAACAAGGACCAACGTCTCAGGACCCTTCCAGACGAGCACCTCAAGTATGACTTCAATAGTTTACAACTCTTAAAGCCATACTGGGGGGGACATGTCCGCGTATATGCCGGACAGGCTAATAGCCCGAATGGGCCACACAAAGCCCAAGCGAACCACTCAAGCCCAATCGAATCATTCCAGACCAAGCAGGCCATTCAAGTCCGAAAGGGCCAGAAGAGTCCGAAAGGGCCAGAAGAGTCCGAACGGGTCATGAAGTTCCGAACGGGTACAGGACGTCAGCATAGTAAACAACAAAGCGCTGACTTTATTTCAGAGACCTACAGGGCAACGTCATCAAAGAGATAACGTCACCATAAACACAGAAAGATAGTGACTACACGATAAACTGTGACGTCAACTAAAGAGATGTCACCATCTAAGACACAGGCGATAGAGACATGACGAAAGGGTCGTCATCTACATGCCAGAAACCGTACATCGCTACAGTGTTTCGACTAGTATAAATACCCCCGTATTTACTATTCAAAGGATGGCATTTTTACTGCACACACACACATTTATTACTATAGCCCCCTCGGCTCCCATATACAGCCCCTTCGGCTCATATTCACATACTTACTCTCACACCCGAGCTTGGTCCTGGGTCAACACCCGGGGCGAGTTAACGGGTATTCTTTCTTACTTTCAGGTAATTCAAGAGGATACTTCACCAAGGGACGAGGGAACGCACCCTAGACTCTGGACACGGTATTTTACCTTAACACAGTCCATGTTACACAAGTGTAACACGTACTATTAATCGCATCGGATTAAAACAAGTGATCACATATTTCGTAAATAACCTTTGGTTGTAATACAGTTCGTGAAATAATACAAATAAAATACCTATTTTATGGCATAAGTATTTGATGAATATGTTAAAGACATTCTAACTCACAGAGAGTTCGTGCATCCACATACATTTTTACAGCCGTTCAATAATTATTAATTAACACATCTCAGTTAAAACTATGTTTTGGTTACTTAAAAGAAAATTAAAACTGGGGTTGCTTCGATTTGAAACCGTTGAGAAAAGATAATTTTCAATCGTTGATTTTACATTAAAAAATAGGCTTTTGGGTCCTAATTGGCTCGAATGGCTTTGTGACCTAATGAAAGCTTGTTAACTTATTGATATCTTTTTTTTCCTCTAGCTTCTTGCTATATTTTATTAATATATCTCAGTTAAAAAAAAAAGCGTCGATTCCCTCTACACATTCTAGATTAATCTGTTCTTGCTAAATTGTTTCTACATAAAGCACATGGATTAATGAAAGCCATATAGAAGCCAAATGAAATGGATCATGGCCATTTGCATTTTCCTACATATCCTTCCAAACTTTGCCTTTAATCCGCATCTGCTGCCACCTCAATCTGTTGTTTAATATTAGCTGAGTCATTCATGATTAGATATGAATTGACATTATTCTTTGTCATGAGATAATTGATTCTCTTTGTTGTATGCATTAATTGTGATTATGAGCCTATCCCATTATAGTCGGTAGTTTCATTGGATAGTCCCAGGATTCGTGTGTATATAAAGTTAGCTTGTGAATGAATAAAGATCATGGAGAATTAAGCAATTATAATATGGTATAAGGCTAGAAAGATCCTTAAAACACTAATTCTTTTAAAATCTCTCCACAAAATAGTTGTCCTCCGGTCATCGGCAAGTCGCCGATGATTCGGAGGGATCCCAAACACATTTATTTTATTTTCCGCTTTTTGTCTCTAAATAATCAGCTCGTATGAGCTTTATGTGTGTGTTGTGTGATGGTGTGTTGTTCTTATCTCCATATGTGTGCATGCTTCTCTTTGGTTAAGCTTATTACTGAAGTGCATCCCATCATCGAGATAGACGGGAATCTGTCGTATTATGTTGATATAGCCATCAATCATCAAACTTTGTCTTTTAATCTTTGTTTTAACAGCGGAGATCCTTATAGTTTTTGAAAATAGTTGGTTGTTAATTTGTCGCTCATTCCTAAAGGCAAAGCAAGCCATGACGTAAAATAAATGTCACGCAAAGGAGAAAGCCGCAAGCAATAAACCACTATGCCTCAAAATACAATTAAGCTTCCATTCAAACAAACAACAAAGAAGATGAAGAAACCATCGGAGATCATTGTATTTTTAAAAAATAGTTGGTCAAAAAATTTGCACACCTACTAAAGGCAAAGCAAGCCACGCAAAGGAGGATGTCGCAAGCAGCAAAACAACTATGCCGGCAAATACAATTATTCTTCTGTCTCAACAAATAACAAAGAATATGATTAAAGAAAAAGCGCTTTTCAACTTATATTCCAGTTTGTCCGTCGAGAAGCCTCCCGTTCAAACCGCGGGGGAGTATTAGCTGAGTCATTCATGATTAGATATGGATTGACATTATCTTTTGTCATGAGATAATTGATTCTCTTAGTTGTATGCATTAATTGTGATTATGAGCCAATCCCATTATAGTCGGTATATAAAGTTAGCTTGTGAATGAATAAAGATCATGGGGAATTAAGCAATTCTAATATTTAATACTAGGCAAAATGAGTGATGTTATGTATGGGTATGTTTGGTGACACGTAGCAGTAGCAGCAGGAGCATGAGTAGTAAGCAGGAACAGTAAGCAGTAACTGTTTCTTTAAAAAATGTGTTTGGTAACGTAGCTATAAGCTGTAATTAAAAAGTATAAAATTACGAAAAAAGACATAAAACCTAATTAAAGAAAGTATAAATTTTATATTTGAGGGCATAAATGTAATTTTATAACAAACTTCTTGGAGCAGTTCCTAAATGCTTATTCAAGAAGCATTTGAGATTGTAGCGGTTAAACAATATTCTAACGCTTGTTGAGGTGTTGCCAAAGAAGCTTTTCATCTAAAATGCTTACCGCTTGTCGCTCCTAAACGCTTGTTGCCAAACACAACCTATGTATGGGCTTTGCATGTTCATCACTTTTAAATTTGGTATTATTGGTCTTGTTTCAGTTTTTTCTTTTCTTTTTGTATTTTGAATTCTAGGTTGTTATGTAAACTGAATTAAGTGTAACCACTTTAGTTAATTAGTGACCTATAGTGAATAAAGTATCCCATCTGGATGGACCTGTAGTGACATAAAGTCACACAAAGTTTTAGTCACCAAACAGATATACTGATCACAATTTATGCTATTAGTGACCAAATACTTTCCAACACCTCCTAGAGTGGATTTTTATTGTAATGAATATGCTCAAAGTATCTCATATCTCCTAAAGCTTGAAAAGACATAAGAATGTATATAAGCTAGGTAGATTAGCTTAAGTTTTCAGTTCTAAACATGATTAAATGATTATTAATGTTGAAATAAATCTCCAATTGTAAAGATAGTACAACTCGTGAATGATCACAAATCCCTATAATTGAGCTGTATACCTTCCAAAAGATATCCAATTTAGGCAACTTGAAACAAAGAGACAAGATAACAAATAGATCCAATTCACGAAGATGGAGCAGGTACTTTGCTTCACATGATACAAAAAGGATAAATATGAACAAAAAGACAGTGAGTAACTGTGAATTTGAAGTAAAATATGTAGTACAATAATATTATGTGGCCCCCTGACTAGATAGCTTCTAATATATGTTTTTATCTTACCCGTGATACAATTGAAAGGGTAGTTGACAAACTCAGTTTTCGGCTTCAGATGGAAGTTAGTAGAAAAAAACTGATTCTGAATAAATCATTTTCAAGTCACAAAGCTGTTACTGTGCAAGTAAACTAAACTGCTAGCTAGCTAATAGACGTGTGTCGATTAATATGCGGAGTGAATGACAGGAACCGAAACCTTTTAACAAAAATACAAACATTAGGAGATAACTAACTCTTCATAGTCCTACATTTCAAGAAATATCAAACAAACATAATGAGCACCTTAACATTATGAATTTTAGCAACTTCTTTGTCTTCTTCTATACCATCACCATCTTTATGAATTTTATTTGGAGTTAACTACACTTTTTGTGCTTGTGATTTATCGGGTATTTCAATTTCAATCTAATAATTTAAAACATTATGGATCCTCTTCAAAACCCGACGACTCGTAACAAGATCAGTCCAAATTCACTAACACCGTCGATAGACTTATGTTTGACCATTAATTAAGAAGGTATTAAAAATAATGGTAAGAGATATGTATATGTTTTGTATTTAGGTCTAACACAACCATCGTTTAAATACCAAGATCAAGACTACAAATATGGAAACATAATAAAGAGAATGCGTAAATTATGGAGGGCAAATAAAGTAGTGATTGGGGAGGATCAATCAAGTCAATAATGACTGAAAATAGGAGATTTTAATACTCCCCCTCATGTTGGAGCGTGTAGGTTTCTAACGCCCAACTTGTCAAGTAAGAACTTAAGTTGTTGAGTGCCCAATCCTTTTGTGAGCAGGTCCGCAATTTGCATGCTAGTGTGTATGCGTAGGGGCTAAATCTCTAGAGACTTAACTCGCTCCCGAACAAAATAACAATCCATCTCTACATGCTTGGTTTGTTCATGGAAAACAGGGTTATTGGCGATGTGTCTGGCCGCCTGATTGTCATAAAAAAGCGGAGTTGGTTCATTCAAGTTGATGTTTAGCTCTTTGAGAAGCCACCACATCCATAAAATTTCGCTAACCGTGGAGGCCATGGATCTGTATTCAGCTTCGGCAGAGGAACGTGATACCACATTTTGTTTCTTTGTCTTCCATGAAATGGGTGCTCCTCCAAAAAGGAGAAGATAACCCGTCCTAGATCTCCTTGTAATAGGACAACCAAGCCAATCAGAATCACAGTATGCGGTGAGGTTGCAACCACCATCTTGAGGTAAAAGAATTCCTTGTCCAGCTGTTCCTTTTAGATACCGTAACACTTGGTGTGCTGCATCTATATGACTATGTCTTGGGTCAGCCACAAATTGGCTTAGCACATTTACAAAGTAAGCAATGTCGGGTCTAGTGGCTTGTAAGTAGAGGAGACGGCCTACCAGGCAGCGGTATCGACCAGCATCAACTTTGGGTTCTTTATCCCTTTTATCTAATATCAAATTCTGCTTGAAAGGAAATAGGCTTGGTCTACACCCTTGAAATCCACAATCTTTAAGGATATCCATAATGTACTTTCTTTGGCTTAGAACGAGCCCCTCGGGAGTACGAGCAACTTCTATACCAAGAAAGTATTTTAGAACTCCTAAATTTTTATTGCTAAAACATTTGTCAAGTTCTTCTTTAGTGTGTTGTATTTTCTTTACTTCATTCCCCACCATAATGACATCGTCCACATAGATGAGTGCTGCCACAAAACACGCATCCTTCTTGAAGATGAAAAGGGAGTAATCTGCTTTGCATTGCTTAAAGCCAAGCTCAAGAAGAGATGATGTAAATTTTTGGTACCAATTTCGGGATGTTTGTTTTAGCCCATAGAGAGATTTATTCAACCTACACACTCTCGTTTCATTTTCTTTAGCAAAACCTTGTGGCAACTTCATGTAAACTTCTTCGTTTAGATCCCCGTGCAAAAAGGCATTATTGACATCTAGTTGGTTGATGACCCATTCTTTCTTAACAACAACGGCTAGAAGAGTTCTAATAGTAGCCAACTTTGCGATCGGGGCGAATGTGTCGTGGTAATCAACCTCCTCCATTTGTGTAAACCCCTTTGCAACATCACTCCACCTCTCCATTTGGTTTAATTTGAATCGAAAACATGTTTTCCATTTGGAAGATCAAATAGTGTCTATGTGTCGTTTTCTTCAAGAGCCCGTATGTCTTTCTTCATTGCTTCTTTCCATCTTTCGTCGGGGCAACCCTATTGAAATTCTTTGGCTCATTACCAGAAGTAATGGCCGCTAAAAACGCTTTGTAAGATCCAGAAAACTTTTCATATGATACAAAATTAGACACAGGGTGTACCGTTGAGGATGCTTTACTTGACGCGGGTTTCGCATGGTCGACCGATGGGGAAAGCTTCACATGATAGTCACTTAGACGAGTCGGTTGGACCTATTTCTTTTGACTCTGGTGGGTTAAGGAATATCCGGTTGCGCCTCATTACCTTCAGTCATATCTTGTGGTGGGCCTGAGGTCTCGCTCAAAATATATTCGGCTTCATTTTCATTCAAAGTAGGATTGACATTGTGCTCATCAGCGTCATCGGTTCCATCAAATTCATTGCGCTTATTAACCACACTATTTTTATTTGTCTCCTCAGTCGAGGTGCTTTCATTAATTTGGACTTCATCAATAGTGGGTCTTACGTGATTTTTAATCTCATCACAAATGGGTTTGTTCAAAGGGTCAAGTGCATCTACTTCATAAATCAAATTATCACCCTTGAAATTAGGAATTTTTCTTCAAAAAATTTGGTGTCTCTAGAGATTATGATTTTTCCATATATGAATGTCGAAGAATTTATAGCCTTTTGTTCCTTTTGGGTAGCCATGGAAATTACTCAGGCTTCTTCTTTCTTAAATTTATCCCTCTTATGTCGGTTTGCGTGGTAGGGTCAAAGGCAACAAAAAAAAACCCGCAATTTGCATAACTCGGGGTTTTTGGTTTGTTAGAAAAACCACTCAAAAGGGGTCTTATCATTAATAACCTTTGATGGCAATCGATTAATGATGTAAGTGGCAGTCAAAATTCATTCACCCCAAAACCTCTTTGGTAAATTTGCTTCGAATCTGAGTGATCTAGCAACTTCGAGTATGTGTCGGTGTTTCCTTTCAACAACTCCATTTTGTTGGGGGTGTATGCGGGCAAGTGATTTCAAGTAAAATTCCCCGTTCATTATAAAAATCGATCATTTCGTTGGACGTCAAATCCCCTCAATTGTCACATCTGATTTTCTTAACATGTTTTTCAAATTGAGTTTTTACCATGTTGCAAAAAAACTTTAACCACTTGTATGGCTTCATGTTTTGTGTTTTTAAGGAGGAATAAAGTATGTGGCTTATATAAACGTTACAATAGTCAAGAAATAGTTTGCCCCCGAGACAGTTAGGGTACAATACTTTCCCCAAATGTCGCAATGTATCAAATCGAAACAAGCATTCGTCTTTATGAAACTATTAGAAAAAGGCAGCCTAATATGTTTGCCTTTAGGACAAGAGTCACACAATTTGTCTAACATAATACTTTTAAGAAAATCAATTGCGACAAGCTTATCTTCAGATGCATGTCCCAACCTTTTATGCCAAGTATTCCCGTTAGTCATCATAGCTCTTCTTTCACCGTTGAGCAACCCCTTTCGGTATAGACCTTTTCTACATTTACCCGCACCAATCAAGCTCCTCGTGTAAAGTTTCTGCATGACATAAAATTCCAGAAAAAAGTTATGGACCATTAAAGATTGTTGGTTAATCGACTCACTGACAACAGGTTGCAATTAAATTCAGGGATATAAAGAACTCCCTTTAATTTAGCCCCCCTTCTAGGGTACATTCCCCCTTTCCCTTTACATGTATGGCATCGCCATTAGAGATAACAACAGGTTCCTCATTTGAGCAAAAAATTTATTATAAGTATTGTTTCATCATGAGTTATATGTTCTGTGGAACCTGAATCTATAACCCAATTGCTATCCCAACCCCTTTTACCTGCCATGTTAGCCATCCAAACATTACCGTCTTTAACATCATTTTCAGCAAAATGTTTCAAGAATGAATAATACTGCTCCTTTGTAAGACCTGGCACGGGGCTAACTTCAGACTCAACATGAGCAACTCTCGGTTTCATTTTACCCGGCCACCAATCCGGATAACCGATTATCTTGAAACACCCATATCGTGTGTGTCCACTTCTTCCACATACAGTGCACTTTTCCTCCATGTCTCCACATTTTTGATACTTTGGTACATTTTTATTTTGACTAACATTATTCTCCCGCCGGACTGGTTTGAAAGCCTTGAACGCCGCGCTTTTGGGGGGCGTTTTCTTCTCACCCGATATCATCCTTTGTCTTTCTTCATCAGCAACTAGGTGATAGGTGTTTCCTAGTGTTGGTATGGGATTCATGACAAGGATTTGGATTTTGATTACCGCAAATTCGGCATCCAAACCCATCAGGAATTGGTATAGTTTCTCATTTTCACGTAGTTCGTTCGTCTTTTTACCCATTTCACATGAACATTTGTTGCAAGTGCAACGAGATGCTGGTAGCACAGATTTAATCTCATCCCAGAGGCCACGCAGCTTTGTGTAATAGGCCGAGACTGAGATCCTACTTTGGTGTGTGTTGGAGAGTGTTTGCTTCAACTCGTAAGCGTGGGGGGTGCTTTCTTTCCTAAACCTTTCGCGTAAATCTGACCAGATTTCAGAGGCAGTGTTGGCGTATTTTACACTGCTTTTGATTTCCTTCTTCATAGCCGTCGTGAGCCAACCTTTTACCATAACGTCAAAATGCATCCACGCCATGTAATCGGTGGCTGTTTTTTCGGGTTTCATCAACGTACCATCAATGAATCCGACCTTGTTCTTGGCAAAGAGAAAATTTAACATCTCTTAGGACCAATCTGTATAGTTATTATCGATGAGGGTGTCGTTGACATGCATTTGCTTCGGGTGATCCGAAGCATGAATGTAGAAAGGAGAGTTGATGTCTGGTGAGCCATCCTTCTTCATGCCTCCATCGCTGCCTGTTATGGTGACGATCACTAAGCTTGTTTTTATGGTTTGAACCGC
>BQNB010201922.1:0-10874 GCA_026074375.1 Tanacetum coccineum
AACCTGAGCTAGCATGACGGGTAAGAGGTTCTGCAATTGTTGGGCAATGATCGTCAAGAAGTCTGGTGCTCCCCCATTGGCTCCTTCTACATTCCCATTGACTCCCTCGACACCCCCATTAGCTCCCATTCCTTGGTCATTTCCTTGACCATTCAAATCATCAACACGCTTATCATTACCTTCCCTAGGTCTTCTACCCTTCCTACCTCTACCAACCCGTACACCCGTTTCCCCTCCTAATGATTCGGCAACAGGTCAGCCAGCACTTCAGGTCCTCATCCTTGGCGGCATAATCTATACAAGGGAGAACATGGGCAACGTTAGGTAGGCAGGAAGAATCACATATATATAGAATATCTTACTATATATACAGATACACACATAATACCACCTTATGGTGTCAACATCAATTTGTGTGAACAGTATTACCAAGTACGAGTAAGTTGTGATACTTTTATAACTACGTTGGCCACCGTATTTATATCTATTGAGCTCACACATCTCAATGACTGACATAACTAAAGCACCAAACCGCGAACACGCGAAAGCAAGCAAAAGCGGAACACCGCGCATAGATCCTATACGCAACTAAATGACAGATCTTAGGGTATAGTCTAGGCTAACCCACCTGGTTCTCTATAACCTTGGCTCTAATTACCAATCTGTCACACCCCGAAAATGGTGGAAACTCGAGAATGCAACATAATGATCAATCATAACACAAGATACAATATAGAGAAAACTACAATGCATAAACTTCAAGTGTTACGAAGACCATCAACCTCGAACAAACCTCGAGTGATGTCCCAAATCATACCAAATCCATAATCTCTTACAATTCCAAGTGCCCACACAGGGGTCCAAATCCAAACTTAAGCCAAACTTCCAAATACTAAGAACCAAACAAATAAACAAGCAAGGCTTCACATGAAAAATCCACATAGGATACTCCTAAGCTTGCTATCACATATCACCAACCTACTCATCTTTCACTTCACCTGAAAATGATACTCGAAAACGTCAACAATAATGTTAGTGAGCTCGTAGGTTTGACCTTAAACCAAAAAGTTATGCCAATATCTCAAAATAGTGGACAATAGTGTAATATGATAGTGAATATAAGAGAATCACCCATGACTTAGCATCCTTGCTAATCATGTAAACACGACCTATCATACCCGCTAGTCGATCACCATGCCATAGCATCCCTACTAGTCAGGTAGCAAAATATGTCACTTACGCACCTAAAGGGCCTACCAGCTAGAACACTATATTAGGACAGGACCACAAAATAGACATGGCAAATCCTTGTCAATCACCCATGTCGTGCCAAACATAGTGCACGCAAGTAAAATCACAACCCTTGCATGCCAAACAATGTACATGCAAGTAAAGTTATATCACATATATTCATAGCAATCATAAACACATAATTATCCTAAAAATAAAACCACGTTTCACACAGTTCAATTTTAAAACAATTCAAAACACATTTGAGTATCATTTTCCCCCAACGGAAAAATAGTAGAAAATGAGGCTATGAGAACTCATCTCAAGCAAGTCTTAAGCAACCAAATCTCAATCACACAAGCAAATGCAACGACGTCCGCACACGACCAAGTCCAGTTAATGTCCCATTTTAGTCATTCATTTCCAAAACAGTCTTCATGTTTGATGCATTTAGAGGTTAGATGCGTTGTACAATTACCCATAACAATTTAGTGGTGTGATGGTTGACGTCTCATCCCAAAATATCTTAACAATCTGATATCTCAACGATACATACTTATACTATTTTAAGAAATAGATAAGTAATATAAGTAAATATTTATAATAAATAATTCAAGCAAGTCTTTAGCAACCAAATCTCAATCACACAAGCAAATGCAACGACGTCCCAATTTAATCATCCATTTCCAAAACAATCTTCACGTTTGATGCATAGAGTTTAGACGCGTTGTACAATTACTCATAACAATTTAGTGGTGTGATGGTTGACGACATATCCTAACAATCATATCAATCCCGTTACTCGATAATACTTACTTATACTATTAACGAAAATAGATAAGCAATATACGTAAATATTTATAATTAATAATTATAAATATATCTCGGTAAGTCCATTCGGTAACAAGTCCCGAAAAATAATCATATTAGAGTTGAAAATGAAACGTTTACTCATAAAAAACATATTTGTGAAGTTTCGAGAAAAATTATATTTTTCGTCTTTTAGTGAATTTATTAAATAAATAAAATAATTAAATAATATTTTATTATTTAAAATTCAAAAATCATGTTTTTAGGTAAAATTTATAAGTATAAACTTTTTACGAAATTTCGACATGACCCGTACACTCATACAACGTTTTCCAAGGTTTCAAACCTTATTTTCAACACTTTTTACCAATTCGACACTTTTCGACAAAATCCCAAAATCTCAATCTTTAACGTTTACTAAAACGTTTTTCCAAAGTATCGTTCAATATCACTTCGTAAATACATTTTCACTTCCAAAAGTCCGTCAAAACTCTTATAACGACTAAATATCGCTTATTGGGCTTTAAGGCCCAACAAAGGTCCATTAAGATATTTATAAGTCTGAAATACGATCCAAGTCCAAAACCAAGGTCCATTTACATACATAAGCTTATACCAATAAGTAGAAAATAATCCGGACCATAATAAGCCCTCCCATTAAGCCACGGCTTAAATAGACTTATTGGGCCGTGAGTCCATAAGCTCCAAAATACGTATATTAAGCTTGAAAATAAGCTAATAAGCTATGTATCGCATTTGGTTACCACCATAAGCCTAAAAAATAGTCCACAAACATACCCATAACACAAAAATAGTCAAAATCACTTTCCTAGTGATTTTGAAAAATCACGTGGCATATAAGCCCAAAATAAGCCAAGAAATAGCTTAAAAATAAGCCCGAATAAGCTATACAAGCTACTATAAAAAATAAGCTATCTAGCAACATATGTTATTCAACCATCACGACCACAACATCAAAATTACAAAAACCCTTATTTTCCTTTTTATATTCGATGAACCAAACGCAACCTTTTTATTCGTTTTGTTTCCAAAAATCGATTTTCACAACGATCAACTTGTACAATTAACATCTATGCATCAAAATAAACCCAAAAGGAAAAACGAAATTTAAATTTAAAAACTTACAAGAAAATCTTCAAAAATGTAGATTTCGACACGAACCGGACAATCCAAACGTTGTTTAAATGAATACCCAAATACTCGGTTCAACCCGAAATATCACGTTCTCGATCAAAGTTGGAAAATTTATGTGTTTTTGTTGGTGGCTTAGGTCGGACGCACAAGCACACACACTTGTGTGTGTGTATTTTTTTTGAAATGAAATAGAATGAATGGAAACTTTCTAGTGAATGGAATATAAGTGTACAATGGTTAGACAAAGGAGCTAAAATCATGCCTCCTTGTCCCTCCCTTGTTTTGAACCGTGTATGGCATCCTAGGGGTGTCGGGTTCTTCTTTTCGTGTCGGGATCACTTAAATACTCGTAAAACTCAACCGTAAAATTTACCCCAAAGTTAATTAGCATTTTTATTCACCTTAAAAATACTTTTCCATTAACCTAGAGTATTCACACGACATATTTTCACTTTAAGCCCTTCAAAACTCATTTGGACATTAACGGACGTGTCAAACTCGTTTTTTCGGTATTTCTCAAAATTTACGGGTTAAACCACCCGGAATACAAATAACATAATAATACCTTCCAAAAGGGATTATTAATCACAATAAACCATAAATCACCATAATTCTCATAAAAATCATCACCGTCAACACGGTACAAAATCTGAATAAACTAACAAAAGTCAAATAGTCAAAGGACTATAAATAAAATATTCAGAACACGAAAAGGGCAAAGGTTACATAATCCGTCGTGGCTGCAAAGATAGTAAGTTACCGTGCCAAGATGCGGATAATCTCAAATTTATACATTCGCTTGCTTAATGACACCATTTATAGGTGCTTATAAAATAAGCTTATACACGGCTAAACTTGTTGCTAATGTGCCCCCGAGTTAATGTACTATCTAATTCAGAATTGCGAGTGCGCAGACCCGCTTAAAGTATATCTAATCCGCCATGGCTGCAAACACGACCTCGGTCATGCTGCCCCGCCAAGGTATAGGTCATTTTCATGCATCATAAGCTCAAAAGTGTCGAAATGTTAACTACTGCAACATTAAGTGATAGCTAATGCACAACTTAAGAACACAGCCTAAGTTGCTTCTCTTAAGGCTTATGGGCTTATTTGAGTCGGCTTATAGACCATAAGCCTATTTTTAACGCATATATCCCAATTTATGAGATATTTTTATTATTTTGAATTTATAATAAGCTCATAAGTTAAAAGAGCCAACAAAATTAGCAATTACCAAATACGAAATAACACAATGTTTGAAAAGATCACCCTCTTTAATTGAAGCATATTATGCCCTAAAACAACCACCAAAAATTAATCATCACAAAATACCCAACGATACCAACCATAGTCACCATCACCACACACCGATCACAAAATGATTATACGTAATTTGTGAAACAACGATACCATACACAACAACCATAGAAGTCAACCATCGTATCGTCATCATAATACTTTAACAATCAGTGGCATGAGAGAGAGAGAGGGAAGAGATCAATCTGGAATGTATGTGGAAAGTGGTAGATGAAGGGAGAGAGAGATATATCTAGAGATCAGACTGATGAGAGAGAAAGAGGTGGTATATCTTTTGGAGGGACACGTACCCCCACTAAAGCATATACGTGTTTAATACCGGGTTTCTTTTTCAGGCGGGTTCCTATTCAGGAGGGTTCCAGCGGGTTGACCCGGGTTTTGCATTAAATGCCTTGGCCTGGTATTTTTCTTAATTACTGCTCTTTATATAGAAAGTTATAATTGTTAGAGAAATAGAGAGAAAAATAAATATTTGACTCATGCAACTGGATCTTCGTCAAGCGATATACAAATGTGTGTCGTGTGCGTTTACATTTCAAAAAATACAGTAGGGCGTTAGTAACATATATGCACATATTGTTGACGAACTTTCATGTAATCTATCAAGCTTGCAGATACTCATATTAGTTCGTTTAATTTTTATTTATGTAATCACATCTATAATTTGTAATGCAAGCGAATGTAAAAATCACAGTTACTTTTTTATTTTTTATTTTATGGTTTTTTAACTTGTGTCATGGTGGCACAAGTTTAGAGCATTGAATAAACACAATTATTTCCTTGATAAATTTGGTTTCTATATAAAAAATGATGAATTTAGTAAACATCGTTAATTTAAGAAACTATTAATATCAACTAACATGTAAATATGATAATTTCACTTGATATAATGTATTAAAGCTTGTGCCACCATGACACAAGTTTGAAAATCCCTTTATTTTATAATGAACGTATTCATGCGTATCTACTAAAACTAATAAATGAACGAGGTTTTCTCTTATTCAGGTGACATCCTGAAGAAGATGTCTTTCACTCAGATAAACATGACTTATCTTGGTATCTCATGACTGTTCCTACTCGTTCGCTGCACCCCTAACTTAATATATACTACTTATCATGATAACATCAATGTTGTCACAAGTATTCCAACATATCTGGTGTAACTTAGGGTGTGTTTGTTTCATTATGATGTTTTTGGTCTGAATCTGACTACCACATCTTATTGGTAAGAGGTGGTTATAAAGTCTGAATCTGAATGGCATAATGTTATTTGTTTTTTATAATTGTCTGACCAATCCTATTTTTTATATTTTTACAACTAAAATGAGGTTTATTTTCAACTAACAGTCACAATCCATTATCAATTTCGTGATCGTAGTTATATCGAAACCAGCTCAGAATTTAGATTTTCAATTGCATAACCTTGGCCCAAATAACTAATCCAACAAATCAACCCAACATATTTCTAACCCTAGTGGCCTATTACTTAAAACCAAAAGATGTTATAACCCTAAATTGTCTCTCACACGCCTTAAAAGCTATTCATCTTCTCAACCACCACAACATTAAAGTCACATTCTTATTCTCTTTAGTTTCTTTCACCTACAAAGATCTTTGGTGTTATATCTCTTTCACCAACGAACAACACTGTATATGGGTTGTAATTCGAACCCACGAAATTTTTGGTGTTATATCTCTTTCGAATCTCAAAAGCACAACACTCTATATGGGTTGTCATTCAAACCAAGGCAGGTGTGATGTGTTTTTATCAAAGATCCATGAGTTTATATATATCTTTAAAGATGGTTCAGAGGCAGTAAAAGACTAAAAACACATTTGACCGAGTCAGACGGATAACCATTGATCGCGTCTGAATAGGAGAAAAAACAAACAGCATTGGCCTCTGACCGCGTCTGACTGGTAGGTGGTAAGAGGCGGTCAGATCTTTTTTTAGAAAAACAAACACATCCTTAGTTAATGTAGCAACAAGAAATTAGAATGCAACCAGAACATCTTATAATAGAAAGGAATTGCCATTTCTAAGTATCAATAACATCAAGTATTATTACTCTCTTCTTTCCACAAATAATGTTCATCTTACTATTTATGTTTGTCTAAAAAAATGTCTAGTTTTTATATACGGATAGTAATTAGAGTAAATTGCATTTTTGGTCCTTGTGGTTTGGTCAAGTTGCAGGTTTGGTCCTTATCTTTATGAAATTGCAGTGAAGGTCTCAATTTTGAAGTTTTGGTTGCATGTTTGGTCCTTGATCTCAAGTTAAATGACTAAAATACCCTTCGTCAGGGACTAAACATGCAACCAAAAAGAGGGTATTTTAGTCATTTAACTTTGGGTCAGGGACCAAACATGCAACAAAAACTTCAAAATAGAGACCTTCACTGCAATTTCGTAAAGATAGGGACTAAACCTACAATTTGGCCAAACCACATGGACAAAAATGCAATTTACTCTAGTAATTATGATATTTTTTTTATTTTGCTCTTATAATCAAAATTTGCATTAATTAGCAATTCTAATATATTAATAGTATTAAAAGAAACTTTTTGCATATGTCATTTTTCGCTAGGTGAATGTATTTTAGGTTGTTTTAATTAAAAATATTAATTGATGATGTCATATACTACCATTTATTTTTATCTTTTTGTTTTAATGTACTTTTTTTACTTTTATTTTTTCTTTTATTTAACTCTTAATAGCTTTTAAATTTTAAACTCATATCGAAAGAAAATTCTTTCATTCAAATTGATTCATGCATCTGCCTTCGTTCTTTGGTTGACTTCTTCATCAAGTATCTTTGGTTTGTAGTTTTAACTTTGGTTTGAATTTAACTTTTTGATTGAATTTATGGTAGGTATTATGTTATTTTTGTTATAATGGGAAGATCTTCTTCATCAGAACACATGATATTGATTTTTAGAAATGTACATATTGTAATTTTGTTTTGTTAGTTTGATTTTTTCTTTGTATAATTTTTAAGTATAATGAATCTATCTATCTATTTTATTTATAAAACAAAGGTTTCTTCTTATGTCATTTCTTACTAGATGTTGCTTTGCTATTGGTCATTGTATTAAAAAATATTAACTTGCGATGTCATAAATATAAAATAAATTTTTTTAAATTACGTTTATAAAAATTATTACTACGTAAGATGTTTACATGAGAGGTGGATTATGAAAAGACATTAAAAAGGTAAAACATTTTGAGTGTTTTTCAAATTCAAACTTTTTAATTGCTCTTTCTCTGAAGTTATCAAAGAACATAAATTCAATTTCTCTCTGAAATTGTCATGGGACCTTTTTGATAAACATTTGCCTGTACTATACATGTCCACTGAACCATCCTTGAAAACATAAAAGAAACAAATAAAAGAGACATATCTAAGTCGCACGTCAATGCGCAACGTAAACCTGCAGGCAATGTTATTAAAGCTGAAGCTTATGTTTCAAAGGACGAAGAGAAAGTCGAATTTATGCTATTAGAAAATTTGGTTTCAAGTTTTAATGTAAATCAAATTTATGCTATTAGAAAATTTGGTTGCGATACACGCGCAAATCTTTTTAGTAACAATTTGTAATCACTTATAAATGTTAAGTTTTTTTTTGAACGGCAACTTTTATTAAAAACTAGCAAGGCGCTAGAAATATTACATAGAAATTAAATAAGGATTCTTATACCAAAACTCCTTAGAAATAAAACTAGAACAGCGGTTGGAACACCAATTAAAAGAACAAGAGACTATGTCGTCAAAAATCCTTGAACGCCTTGGAGGGACATCATCGAATAACAACCTATTCCGAAATGACCAAATAGACCACCAAGCTGTAAGGAAAACACCCTCCAGTAAAGATTTCAGCTTAGACGAAAGACGAGTAGAAATAAGCCAAGTATCCCAATCCGAAAAAGAACCCAACATTGTCCATGGGAGATTCCACCAACGACAAATCAAAGACAAAAGATCCTGAGCCATCGAGCAACCAAAAAATAAATGATTAACATCTTCGTGAGCCGAGTCACAAATCGGGCAAGCAATGGAATTCGTCAAAATACCCCTTTTACTCAGATTAAGGCGAGTAGGAAGACGATCAAGGCGAGCCCGCCAAGCAAACACGTTAACTTTAATTGGAACATGCTTGACCCACCTCGTTTCTACACCCAAGGAAGGGAGATAAATATCATCAAGGAGTAACCGAATATCTTTGACGCAAAACGTACCTTCGCCATTAATATCACACGACCATCTGTCGGGCGACAAGGATAAAGTAACTGAATCCATAACGTGCAGAAACTCCAACCACTGCTGTCTCTCTACACCATCCCGAATCGGCCTACGGAAAGAAGTACACAAAGGGCTAACTTCCATCTTATCAGCTACCAAGACCTCCTTGACTGTTTCCAAAGCAAAAATGCGAGGAAAGCGATCACACAAAGCCATATCCGAAACCCAGAAATCCAACCAAAACTTGGTCTGATTACCAGTACCCACGTGAATTTTACAATGGGAAAGAAAGTTAAAACCTTTGTCTTCAAGCACTCGAACTTCCCGAAGAATTGAACTCCAACAGGAAGAAGATCTATATCCATGACTGTCAATCGAGTCACCATACAAAGCTCTAATGATATGGTACCATAAGGATCCATCTTGAGATATATAACGCCAAACCCATTTAAGGAGTAAGGCCCTGTTAAGAGCATAAAAACTTGAAATCCCAAGACCCCCACGTTTTTTCGCAGCCAACACTTGGTCCCAAGCAACCCAAGACATTTTTCTATCGGACTGGTTAGCACCAATAAAAAACTTACTTCGGATCCTCTCAAGATCTTGTAGAACACCCAACAGAACCTTGTAAATAGACATCGTAAACAAAGCACATCACCTAAAGACAGATTTTAAAAGGGTGAGTCTCCCACCGATCGAAAGAGTATTAGCTTTCCACCTAGATAAACGGGACTGCACTTTCTGAATAACATAAGACCAGGCAGAATGCCGAGTCATATGATCGCCCACTACCACGCCTAAGTATTTGAACGGAGTATGTAAAACCGCACAACCAATAGTAGCAGCACCATGAGAAACGATCTCCTCGGGAACACCTACACCCATTACCTGGCTCTTTTGAATATTGATCTTCAGCCCAGACGCGAGATGAAAACACTTGAGAATTTTAATTAAATTTGCCAAGTTTGAATCAGACCATTCCCCTACAAAGACAACGTCATCAGCGTAAAAGAGATGAGATAAAGTCATATGATCCTGAAGCTGAAGACCTTTGAAGATTCCATCATTTACCGCTCTACATACGGACAAGTGAAGTGACTCCATAACCAAAATAAAAAGAAAAGGACCCCAAAGGGAGTCACCTGATATGAGGCCACAAAAGGATTGGGAAATTCATTAATAAGACTGCCGTTGACAGAATCGAGACATGTTAGAAGAAAAATGCCACGGATCCAGGACACCAACTCGGGACCAAAACCAAACGCGTCAAGAACTTCCAACAAAAAATCCCACCTGACTGAGTCGTAAGCCTTAGCAAAGTCAACTTTAAAAATTAAAGATTGTCTCTTCTTCCGTTTACACCAAGCAATTATCTCGTTCAGAATAAATGGGCCGTCAAGAATTTGACGATTCTTAATGAACGCAGATTGAGTATTTGACACTAAGTCCGAAATAACGTGCCCAAGACGATTAGCAAGAACCTTTGTGATGACTTTATAAACACTCCCTATTAGGCTGATTGGCCTAAAATCCGAAACAAATTTTGCGTCTGGCACTTTAGGAATTAGAGCTATGAACGAAGAATTACAACCCCTCGGACGACCCTTTCTCAAAAAAATGTTGGACCGCTGCACATAAATCCAAACCAATGAGATCCCAAAAATGTCTAAAAAACTCAAAGGTAAATCCATCGGGACCAGGGGATTTGTTTTCGCCACAATCCCAGACAGCAGCTTTAATCTCATCCGAAGTAATGGCACAATCCAAATCAACACTTTGGTCAGTAGTAAGACGATTAATAAACGGGATATTAAGCTTAAACCGGGATGAAACAGGCTGCTTAAAACGCGAAGCAAAATGAGAGAGAAACGACTCTTTAACCAGATTCGGGTCTGTACACCATGTCCCATTGTTAAACACTCCCCGAACAGCAAGCTGAGCACGTTTTTTGTTTATGACCCCATGAAAAAATTTAGAGTTTTCATCCCCCTCGATAGCCCACTTAACTTTGGCCTGTTGCGCCGCGTCTTTGAAATCTGACTGATTAAGGTTAAAAAGTCTCCGAGATACCTCCAAACGACTCAAAAGAATCTCATCAGATTTAACGCCACTATCTAGCAC